>JAKCPI010026821.1:0-13486 GCA_023213315.1 Euborellia annulipes | reverse complement strand
TGGCCGATTTTGATTTAAAACTTATTTTCACGCCTCAGGGAGGTGAGGTACATAACTTGAAAATAAAATTTCAACTTCCTAGTTCTATTCCTTTATGCTTTAAATTGAACACAGAGAGACAGACAGACCAGGTTGAGAAAACCACTTTTTTGGATTCAGGAAATAATTTTTTCTTATCAATGGTAAGAGAAAGTTGTGAACTGTGCTTCAATCACGCCAGATTTTTAATTATTATATAATATATATTTTAATTTAATGATTCTTTATAGTCATTAATATTAATATAGCTATCAAAATTTATATTAACATAGACTATTAAAGTTTTGAATTAACCACTCAATTAAAAAAAATGAAATAAATAAATAATCAAAAATATTCACGAAATATTTTAAAATAAAAAATAAAATTAAACAATAATAAACGATTTACTAAAAACACCCTTAAGAAATAATTTTCTAAGTTTGAATTTAATTGTAAACATGACTCACGTAGTCCTCCTCGCTCGCCTGCCTCCTGCCGCCTTCTCATCTGTCATCTCGTTAATGTGTCGTTTAATTTTGATTTTCGGTTTATTTCTCCAGTCGTGTGTGCTAATAATTGTTTAGATATATATATTTAATTAGTGTCAGTGATTAAGTGTTTTCATTTTTAATATGTGACATAGATCATCTTTGGATGGAACGAGTTGGTTGGTCCACTCTTCTAGCATATACACCAAGGTAGATAAAATATTTTATTTTTTTTAACATTCCCATTTATTTAATAAATATTTGTCATGTTTTATTTTAACCAAAATTGATTATTAGGCTATATGGGTTTATTAATCTTCTTGTCTTGTTAGATAATCTAAATGTGTATTTGGAATGCTGAATGGTAAGTTTCTAATTTTAAATTCTTAATTTTTATATTTTCCGAATTAATTCCGTTTTAGTTTTTAATATAAATAATATTGACATGATATTTAATTGATGTTTTTTACTATTTTAAGTCTATTTGTGCTTTTCTTTTCTATATTTAATCATTAAAAAAGACCTTTTTGGCATGACATTTCAAGCATCATCATAATATTTAATACCATAAAATAATAAATAGGGCCTAATTGCTTTAACATGACAATTCCTGCCCTGCTAATTATCATTCTATTTAATGGAGTGAAGGACTTCAAGATGTCAAAGTTGACACATAAGTGATGAGCACATGTATATATATATATATATATATATATTAAAAGATTTATTTAATAAGTTATTTATCTTATTACTGAATTTGTTGGTCAGCCAATGTTTTTTACTGTGGTTTCATTCCCCATAGGTTCATCATAAGAGCCTTTTATTATATTTTAGATTATTCTGTGTGATAAAAATAAATTTAAAAATAAATCATTTAAACTTATCATTATCATCATACTATAATATACAGCTCTAGCGGCTGACGCCACTGTCCCTTTAAAACTGAGTCAGAGAGAGAAATTTAAAACTTTGAAATCTTGCACTTGCTCGCCAAAGGCGAGAAATTGTAAAATTTCCAAATAGTGAGCAAGAATAAATTTGATGCATATGCTCGCCCTGGGCGAGGGAGAGCAGCCCCCTGGCAAAGGGCTTTTCCACTTGTATATATATATATATATATATATATATATACTCACTACCAGATACGAGTCAGCTGTGACATCCTGAAGGAAATACTTAATCAATTAAATTTATTTATTCAATTTTTAAAACAATTCAATCTCTATTTTCAAAGCTTTTTATAAAGAGATTCTTGATTAATTCAAGGGATTAAACAGTTGATGGCCGAGAATCGCCCGAAACGTTAATATATTTTAATCAAAGGAGTAGGTAAAACGCTAAGATTTTGGGAGTAAATTAAAATCAATTTGGTGAGTTTTATTATCCGTATGCATCCAAAATAATAAAACTCACCAAATTGATTTTATTTACTCCTAAAAATCTTAGTGTTTTTTTTTAATTACTCCTAAATTTTTTTTTTTTAAACATTCACACTTTTTTCCCATTCACTCTCACATTCACACATACACACAGTATTTTCTGCAACTTAGGCCATTTAAGACTTGAACGATACTCATAATTTATTAATATATACTGTATTTATTGGGGTCCAGGCATTCTTAAATTGAACCTTCTTTGGGGAGAGAAAATAGGTGTCACTTTTTCCATTTCCCTGTTTATAATCCGAGTTTAAGTTTGAAACTAAGCTGCCATGTGAAAGTAATATATCTTTACATAAAAAAATCTGCTCTGCGACACTCACAACAGATTTTTCAGAATATCAGATATTAGCTTACATTTATACATTACTGATATATATATATATATATATATATATATAGGCCCTACTGATGAATATTGTTTGATATTGATTACTTTAATATAACTATTTAATATATGACTTAAATTTCATTAGAAATAATTTTTTGGCAAAATTATTTAAATAGCTTGAATTAATTATTTATTTAGGTAATTTTGCCATATGTAAATTGATTGTAATGAAATTTAAGTTACATAAACTAATCAATGTCATATCTTTGTGACCAACCCAAAATATGACCGATTCGCCGATTCTGACTTTATCCAATAAATGAAATTAATTTAGCTACCTCGTTTTTCATAATACGCCCCTTCTTCTATTTATAGATGAATTCTTTATTTTATTTGTTATTCTTTTTTTTTTTTTCAATTTCGCCTCTCGGCTGGTGCGACAAAGTTTAGAGATGATACATATATATACTGATATATATATATAGACCTATATTTTTACTTTCTCTTACCTCTATATATGTTAATATATAGAAAAGGTATTGGGTTCATGTCAAAAATTTGATGTCGAGATTTTGATGGATATACACGTTTTAAGGTCCCCTGATGGACTCAGAGAGTTTTCGCAACATGGTCTGCCTCTGTGTGAGTGTGTGTGTTTGAACAAAATATCTCAAGAACGAAAAGAGCTAGAAGGTTGAAATTTTATATTTTGGTTAGATACCCCCATGGGACGTGACACGAAGCTTTTGAACAAAATCAGCCAAGGAGTACTAGTACTTTACTGATACACTTGTCAAAATTCGTTCTAACGATTTTGATTAAAATTTATAAATCAATTATTTTTTAGATGCTCTTTAAAATGCATATTCTCATTTTGCTATTGAAATCTTTTGAAGACCACTTTACTCTTGTACTTCCTAGAAAAGATAGGAGAAATGGTTGCCATGGTAACAAAATATAAATCTTTTCCCATGTTTACACATTTTACATCTTGAATTCAAATGTAGCGTAATTCAAATGTACCGTACTGTTGAAACCCAAATATATGACGACACAAAATATCTGGTCACACCAGATTTTTCAAAATAATTGTACCTATGGCTACTGGTGCACGATCAACGTGCTGAAGGGGTCATGCAACCAGGGTTTCTCCACGCTTCGCCCAAATGTTAATACGATTATGATGCCAAAATTCTTATTTAAATTAACACATTTTTATCACGAATATTTGATATAATTTAGGCAAATAAAATGGACTATAATAACAAATTGGGAAAACAGGAAAAGTAATTTTTATAAACCAAAATCTTAGCTTAGGATGACATACTTAAAGATGATAACTTTGGTTGTAATCCAAAACAAGTAAAAGCATATTTTTCATATAATCTGGGCTATTTTTTTTTTTGTTTCAAGATGAAATGAAATTATAATTCAAATTAAAAAATAAACCCTTAATTAGTGTGATGGTATGTGTCTATGATGTCTCGCGTTATCTTTCACTAATAATAGTTTTGGGAAAGAAAGCCTCAGGTCATAAAGGAGAGGGAGGCTAGTGGTCCCCGGGGGGTCGTCTGGCGCCGCCTCAGTCATAAACACTGTATTTAATCGAAGCCGAATTCGGTGGGACGAATTATGATCAAAAAATCTCTTCATCCACAGAGGGCCACCAACTGAGAACAGCATCGAAATGTCAAGTCCATTCTTTTTAATCGAGGACCATTTATTAAATAGCATCTTATCTCTCGTTTTAAAATAATGAAGTTGAAACTTTTGCTAATATCATTTAATGAATTGATAATCTAATTATTTAATTCTAAAAAGCTTTTGAATTTGATAAAACTCGTTAAATTCAAAAAAATTAAAAGGGGAAAGTGTTGAATTTTGCGTCTTAAAAAATTGAACATAATATTGTGACTACTAGTAATAATAATAATAATTTTATTTTTCCATTAATACATTATTTTTTATAGCGATGAGAAGTGGCTGTAGACTTTGAATTGGATATAGGAGACGTAGCAGCCAAGGAGTTAAATAAATAACTTTTAATTGTTAATCGTCGACATTTCGGTCGCAAATCACGACCTTCCTCAGGACGATTAATTGTCAAAATACAAGATATACTCTATTATTTTTATTTGTCATTGCAAATTATACAATATATAATATTTAATGACTACTGTATGTAATATGAGTGAGTACAAAATCAATCATTGTAAGAAGCCCAAATCGAACAAGTCACTCATATTACATACAGGTCATTAAATATTATATATTGTATTGAATAATCTTGCAAAGACAAATAAAAATAATACTGTACATCTTGTATTTTGACAATTAATCGTCCTGAGGAAGGTCGTGATTTGCGACCGAAATTTCGACGATTAACAATTAAAAGTTATTTATTTAACTCCTTGGCTTTAGCCTTTTTATAAGGGAAAGATATCATTAAAAACATGAAAATATACATTTTAAAGAGCATCTAAAATATAATTGATGTTTGAATTTTAATTAAAATCGTTCGAGCGAATTTTCAATAAAAAAAAAAAAAAACTGAACAAATGCATCAATATAGTACTAGTACTTTTTGGCTAATTTCGTTCAAAAGCTTCGTGTCACGACCCGGGGGGGGGGGGGGGTACCTAACTTAAATATAAAATTTCAACCTCTAAGCTCTTTTCGTTCTTGAGATATTTTGTTCATTGATAGACACACAGACAGACCATCTCGATTTTGAATAAAATCAGCCAACGAATACTAGTACTTTACTGATGTACTTTTTCAGTTTTTTCGATTTTCTCAAAATTAACTTCAACGATTTTGATTACAATTCAAAAATCAATTATTTTTTAGACCTTCGGTAATCGAAAGTTGTGTTCTGTGCTTGTCACACCAGATTTTTTATTGAAGGAGTGTTCTGAGAGATAAAATTTATCTATTTATTTATTGAATTTTATTGATAACTATTGTCTGTTATCAATTTCATATCACGGTTTATTTGACTTTCTTTCCTACTATTTAATTGTATTATTTGTTCGAGCATCTGAGGCTATTTTTTTTAAAGTCCTTTTTCGGCATCTTAGGCTATTTAGACCCCGTCCATATTTATTTCAATTAAATTGAAATGAATTTCTCGCCTGGGACGGGATGCGAACCGTTGACCTTTGGCACCAGAAGCTAATGCTCTGCCTCTGAACCATAGGTCAAGGGCATGAGGCTATTTAAACAAAAATAATAAATTGAACTTCCCGACAGTATCCATTTCTGTCCATATTTATTCCATTAATAGCCAATTATTTTTAAATAATCACAGCAAATCACGGGCTGTTGAATTTTTTGTTTAATATTTAAATTAGAATTGTGTGCACTTGATTTTTTTTTAAATTTCTCCTAGTTCGCACATGTTAGATGTTAAAATTAAATTACACGGGGGACTATTTTACGCTATTTCGGTCATTTTTATTTTTAGTACGAGTATCTATCATCAGATCAGAGGATAATTCATTTTATCCATTTCATATACCTTTTGTCTCGTATTCTCGACGAGTTGCTAATCGCCCTCGAGGCCCTTTTCACACCTTCAGATGACGCGATGTTTACACTCTGGCGACACTGACTGGCGCCTTTTAATGATGTTTGTTTATTTATTTATTTTCCAAACTACCTTATAAGGAGAAATGACAAAGAGAGAGAACGTTGAATATATAATTATATATTTATATTAAAAAGATAAAAAAAAATAACGGACGTCCGACATGACAGGATAAATCTTATGGCCCTATGGAAATTTTTATTCGTGAAAAAAAAAAAATATTAAAATTCATACCCGATGAAAATTATCACCCGATCGGACATTCATGTTAATAATTTAAGACCTAATAAAACATTATTGGTTTATTATACTAAATAGAGAAAGAGAGAGAAATATCTCCAGGGTGTTTCAAAATAACCCACCTTCTTATTTTTATAATAATTATATTGAACCCAACTAATTAAATTAATAAAAAACCATAATTAAAAGACTAGAATCTTTGGCCGATATTATTGAAAAACTTGGAAACGGATTGTTAGTTAGCATGGGCGTAACTAGGGAATTTTGCTGGGGGGCCATGGGACCAGCCATCCTCCGGAGCGCCTGATTGACTCAATTTTTCTTGGGCGGGGCCCATGTTAGTTTAAATATCGAATTTAGATTTCGTTATTTTTATCAATTTTCTAAGATTTTTTCTATTCACGCAATCCATTTTTTAAATTCACTTCTCAACGCGTGTATTTTCTTTGAAATCCTCACATAGAATCTATTTTATGTTTACGATACTTGCTCTAAACTATAAACATCTCTAAACATCTTAAGTAACTAGAAAGTAAATTTTTAAAAGCTCTTCTTGATTTAATTAATGAATATTATGTAATGAGTTCAAAGTGAAAGGAAAGTCGAAGGGGCAGTAAAAAAATCTTATATATTTATTGAAAATCATGATTTTATAAGCATCCTTAGGTCCAAATGTTTTGTACAAATTAAGTAGCAATTGAGATTGTCTTAAGCCTTCACCCTTGAGAGGGGATTGGAAAATTATAGTTCCTGTACCCCCTCCACCATAATAAATATCTGAGTTCTCTTAAGTAGAGAACAGATACTACCGTATAAAGATCAAACAATCAGTGGCGTATTTGGGGTAGGGGGCAGGGGGAACAAGTAAAATAAATATAAAAGTTTTAAATAAGTGATTTAATCTCATAAATAAAAAAAAATGAAAAAATGGAGCAATGGAAATCAAACTCTCTGTGATTATTTTACTATTTCTGATTCTTATAAAAAATTTTTTTGAGTCTAGAAGTTTAAATAAATACTCTAGTGTAATTTATATAAAGCAATATTTTCTCTCGCGAGGTAAAAGACAATAACAATCATGATTTGTAATTTACCCTATTGTTGAAATATATAAAGAGAAAGTATTTTATAACTATCGTGGGAATTATTAAATAAATAAATCCGCTTGGAAATATCTCCTAAAAGATAATATTATTTCTAAGAAAATCGGCTTAAAATTTATTGAGTAACTATAATATATATCTGTAATATACGTATTATTATAGATTGAATGAAAGCAGAAAATTTTTCTTTAATATTATTTATTTGAC
The DNA here is from genome assembly GCA_023213315.1 of Euborellia annulipes. Classification (NCBI taxonomy): domain Eukaryota; kingdom Metazoa; phylum Arthropoda; class Insecta; order Dermaptera; family Anisolabididae; genus Euborellia; species Euborellia annulipes. Next base: position 6,068 of record JAKCPI010026821.1, on the reverse strand, counting down.
ATTTGACTTTTTTGTGCATTGATAACAACATAAAATTACACGTTAACATATTTAGAGCCTGTCGATATTTATAATCTACAAAAAAAATTGTTTAATGTCCTTTTAACTATTCATTGACTAAGAGTCAGCATTGTGATTCAGGATTAAATAATACCTGAAATGTTGAAAGATAAAAAACTACACTAAACCGTCTTCTGAAAGGGGAATCACCCTTCACAACAAATTAGCTACATGCTAGCTAGCTAGCTAGAAACAATATATTTAACTTCGTGTTGTTGATATTCTTATTTGAATGAGATCTACATAAATATACTTATACATGAGATCTACTATTATACAAGTGATCTTCACTTCGCTGTAACTATTGATATAATAATTCCGAAGAAGATTCGCAAAATTTAAAATTTTCCCTGTCGCTAATTTCCCTGATCATCAGGGCACGTCTGGCCTGTCGGGTTCGACAGAGAAGATTAAAATTTTGTTCATTTGTTAGCTGTTATTCATCATCTCTTGAATTAACAACTAGCTTTATTTTTTTTTAATTCACATTTCCTAATGTGTATTAGATATTTAGCCGAGATCGCAAATTATTTTTTGTAAGAAAAAACTTATCATTGATCACATTTTTAAACACTAATGCTTTGATTTGTCTGAGTTGATTTTGATAAGATAAAACGAGGAAAAATTCTTATTTTAAGTTAAAATCAAATAAAAATCTGGTATTGCTGGTCGCACAGTACACAACTTTTTCTTACCAAGGGTAAGAGAAAGTTGTGTGCTGTGCTTGTCACACCAGATTTTTCGTGTTAACATATATTTAGTTTCCGCCGATATATTAGATAGAATTCAAGATATAAAAAATTTATAAACTTGGGAAAATACTTATATTCTGTTAGCATTGAAACTATTTCTCCTATCTTACCTATAAAGTACAAGAGTAAAGTGTGCTTCAAAAGATTTCAATGGCTAAATGAAAATATACATTTTAAAGAGCATCTAAAAAATATTTGATTTTTGAATTTTAATGAAAATCGTCGGAGCAAATTTTGAGAAAATTGAAAAAAACTGAAAAAGTACTTCAGTAAAGTACTACTACTCTGGCCGATTTTGTTTAAAAGCTTATTTTCATGTTCCAGGAGAACGTCTAATTTAAATATAAAATTTCAACCTCGAAGCTCACTTCCTTCATGCTTAAAATTGAACATATTCCTTCATGCTTAAATTTGAACACAGACACACAGACCATGTCGCGAAAACCACTTTTTTGGATTCGGGGGACCTCAAAACGTGTATTTCCATCAAAATCTCGACATCGAATTTTTGACATGAATCTAATACTTTCTCTCTCTCTCTCTATGTATGTATATTAACCTATACTTTTAGGTAAGAGAAAGTAATAATAATCTTTCATTAAAACTCTCTATTTACATTAAATTGTTGAATATTTGTTAGAAAAAAAATCAAAATGCAGGCTAATTAAAACTTAAAAAATCTGGTGTGTTCTGTTTTCACACCAGATTTTTTGTGACAAGATATATTTAGTTTCCCATAGCTCCGTAGTTCCAAACTTGCATTTTAAATGTTGACTGCTTGAAATAAACTATGGTTATTTTTCAAAATTTTAATCTCACTTTTGGGTATTTTATACACAATATTAAATACAGTATTGCAAAAATATTTACGATAGTCGTCATCCATATTTATTTAAATTAATTGGTATCGAATATACATTATAAGCTTAAATTATATAAATTTACATTCTATAACTAATTAACTTATTTCACGAAATTTTAACAAAATTAATTTATAGTCTATTCAAAAACTTTTTTATTTTAATTAAAACCTAAAAATCCATCCCTGAATCATATTTTTGGACATTAACATAATAATAATAAAAACGGGGAGTTAATTTGAAAATATCGTAAAGAAATACAACCCATCACCAGAGGCCCACACACTTTATTTTGTAATTTATTTTTAATGTCCCTTTGATATATATTTATATATATATTGAGACCCAGATGTAAATTGAGACCCATAATTTATCAAAATAGATATCAAGATAGAAATTTTAATATGAATCTAATGAAATTTTAAATTTATATTCTTATTATTTTCCAATAGAGAAATATCAAATTAATCATCATTTTTATGGATTTGATTTTATAATTTGATTCCATTTAAAGAGATTTAATCATGTATAGGGTGCTACAAAAATAGTTAATACATTCACACTCCATACAATAACTCAATAATAGGGCGTCGAATATAAATTAAACAAACTGTTCAAGTCATAAATAAGCTTAGAAAAATCAATTAAATTCTCACTTATAAAATTCATTATTGAAATTATACGTATAAATATTTGTCATTTATTATTCAATATTAAGATTTGTCTTTTGTTATCGGAGTCAAATTTTTTCGGAGTTAATGGTGGGGAGATGAATCGCGTGATAAGTAGGGTTGTGCAAAATAATCGATTATTTAAAAAAAACAATCGATTAATCGATTATTTTTCGTATTCGATTATTGGAGAAACAATCGATTATTTTCGCGAAATAGGCGTTTGAAAAGATGGGATGACTCGTACACTAAACAAAAAAATCTGGTGTGACTGGCGCACAGCACACAACTTTCTCTTACCTTCTACTCCATAGAAAAGATAGGAGAAATGGATGCCATGGTAACAAAATATAAATATTTTCACATATAAATTTTACATCTTGAAAATCGAATATACCGTACTGTCGGAAACTAAATACATGTCGACACAAAAAATCTGGTGTGACAAGCACAGTACGCAACTTTCGATTACCCGAAGGGTTGCGTCTGTGCACACCAGATTTTTTGTGTGGACATGTATTTAGTTTCCGACAGTACGGTATATTCGATTTTCAAGATGTAAAATTTATATGTGAAAATATTTATATTTTGTTACCATGGCATCCATTTCTCCTATCTTTTCTATGGAGTACAAGAGTAAAGTGGTCTTCAGAAGATTTCAATCCCAAAATGAGAATATACATTTTAAAGAGCATCTAAAAAGTAATTGATTTATGAATTTTAAACAAAATCGTTGGAGCGAATTTTGAGAAAATCGAAAAAAAAACTGAAAAAGTGCATCAGTAAAGTACTAGTACTCTTTGTCCGATTTTGTTCAAAAGCTTCAAGTCACGTCCCATGCGGGTGCCTAACTTAAATATAAAGTTTCAACCTCCTAGCTCTTTTCGTTCTTGCGATATTTTGTTCACAGACACACAGACAGACAGTCAGACAGACAGACAGACCATGTCGCGAAAACCACTTTTTTGGATTCAGGGGACCTCAAAACGTGTATATCCATCAAAATCTCGACATTGAATTTTTGACATGAATCCAATACTTTCTATATATATATATATATATATATATATATATATATATTAACATATATATAGAGGTAAGAGAAAGTAACAAAAAAAAGGTTAAATAATTTTTGCGAGATGAAAAAAATGGTATTAAGAATTATATCAATTATTTTTTTCAATAATCGAAATAATCGATAATTTTTTCATAATCGATAATCGATTATTTTTTATAATCGATAATAGATTACTATTTTCCATAATCGAACACCCCTAGTGATAAGCACCCGCCCTTAATAAATTTTAAAAAATATAGAAAAAATATTTTTTTAAATTTTTCTCTCAACTGTAGGGAGTTAAACGGTAAGCTATTTGAGCTGCCTACCTTCCACCAAACATTCAGAACGAATTTTTTTCAAAAAAATTTTCCCTGATATACATTTGTTAATTCCGAAGATAATATATAAAAAATACAAATATTAAAAGATTTTTAAAACTCCAACAAGAATAACTTAAATATCCCTGACAGACAGGCAGACGATCACTTAAAGCTATAAACACCTACTAGTTTTTATTAATATCTTAAGCTGTTGATTTTTTTAATTAAATAGTTTCCATATTTTTTTTCTTCGTATTTAATATTTTATTATTTATTACCGCGCTGGGTCGTATTTTTCTCAATAGAGCCCACATGTTAACAGGTTATAATTTTCTCTCGAATTAGTCTTAATAGGGAAGTCTCTTGATGTTATGAATGTCTCATCATTTTCAATATTTCTTATATAATATCTAATAAAGAGAGAGAGAGAAGACAGCCTCAAATTCAAGTGCAGTTTTTTTTTTTTTTAATAATCGTTCCTTTTAAAGTAGTAGTAGTAGATTTATTCGGACAAACGACTTGTAATTCAATATTGAAAGGCGTATTATTTTTGAAAAAGCGAAAAAAATCAATTTGCACACAACATCCAGTTAGTGCCAGGTGCGTGTGTTTGGCCTGCACGTGCGTCCGAAAGAAAGGGTTCCAAAGGGTATCACAGCCTCCAATCTCTCTCTCTCTCTCTCTCTCTACATCTTCTATATACTATACGTGCATTAAAATCTCTCTTTCACTAGGACGTTTGAAAGTAATTAATGCTCTTAGATGGCAACAATACAAATTCACTTAGCCTAATTTAACATATTTATTTATTTATTTAGCTGACTTTAACCAATTTTTACTTTCTCTTTCTTGTATATATGTATATATGTAATTTATATAGAGAAAGAAAGTATTGGATTCAAGTCAAAAATTCGATGTCCAGATTTTGATGGATATAGTAAAACATAAGGATGATGGAGAAAATGGCTGTTTAATTTGATAAGGATTGCGAATAGCAGCCATGAAAAAATCAAATCAGACATTGTTTCATACACGATTTCAGTTTTCGCTAAAAATACCTCCATCTGTATTTGATTGACGATTGATTGTAATTATAGAGGGAAAATGAAGGAGAAGGAAAACGATTGTCTTTGTTGTTAATTTATAGTAATTATACATGTATCGATCATAGGTCCTGAGGAAGGGCGCGACTGGCGTCCGAAACGTCGACGATCAAATAAATCTGATAAAAATTGATCTAATTTTTTGTCTGATTTGATTTTTTCCTGGCTGCTATTCGCAATCCTTATAAAATTTTTTAATTTCTTTCGGCCGAACATTCTAAAAGTTGTCTTTTGGCTAGAAAATGATAATTGGAAAGTTTTAGCTACTAAATTGGGTAACGTTAACCCGTGCCTCATCGGGGTTAAAATTTTGAAAAAGTGTGATTAAATCTAAAATTTCGCAGTTTTTACTTCATAAAACGAAAACCAAGTATCGTAGAAAAATTATTCTTAGCTCATTTCATAGCAAATTTAATTCTCTTGAGGTTTTATAATAACCATTTTTTCATTAAAACTTATAGATTTAGTGATATTTACAAATTAGCATTCCGATTTTGATATATCGTCGCTTGCATCACGTAGTGACGTATCTCAAAAAAATTAAAAATTGAGATATAACGGGTATGGCCGTGTCCTGGCGTTTTTTACATTATTACAAAGTGACGAATCTGTATTTACATGTTTTTTCGTATTATTTTGGTTTTTTGGTTTTGCGTATCTATACATTTAATATAACAACACGAACTATAAACAGCTCTCCTGAAAAATGATAGAAATTGAGATACGCCACTACGTGATTCAGGCGACGATATTGTTCTTTCTGAAAAATAAGTGGAAAATTACAATATAGACCAGCGTGAGGCGCGTCTCCCTAGGGAGGCGCGGACTAGTCTAAGGGGTAGGCGCGAATATTGGCCACCAAGATCAATTTTCCAAATGATTGCTAGTTTTATAAATAAAATAATTTAGATGATTCTGGGACGGAGTTTTTTAATTAAAATAATAAATATGAATAAATAAAAAAAAATATTTTTATAAAAATTTAAATTTTTTAGTATTAAGGTGCGTGCACATCTGCGCTCTGCTCCGCTCGCGAGCAGTTCGCGGCTCGTGTTAGTTGCTCGTCCCATGTTCGTTGAAATTATTTATTTTGACGAACCTGCCTCGATCAAAGAGATGGATCGCGGCGAGCAGCTCGCGAGCATCTCAAAACAACGAACATGATGCTCGCGAGCGGAGCAGAGCGCAGATGTGTACGCACCTTTAAAAATTTTTGTTTTTGTATTATTTTATTAAATGTGT
>JAKCPI010026820.1:0-10626 GCA_023213315.1 Euborellia annulipes | reverse complement strand
GCATAATAAATAATTAGGAAGTTAATAGAATATAACCATAAATAATCTACCGAATTAGGAGCTTCCCCTATTAATGGAGAAATATGTACAGTTAACATCTTCTATTTTAAAAGAAAATTTCTTTTAAAACTGAGACAAACTAAAAAAAAATGTTTGGTTCTTACAACCAGAAGAGAACTGCGAACTACATGAAAATTGGTAGAGTGAAAAAGATCCTAAACAGGACATTATAGACTCAAAAAACAAAGTCTAAAAGAAAACGACTGTGAATCAGTAGAAGAAACTCAGTCCATTTCTTTATGGAGTGTGGAGCACTGATCCACAAAGTCGAGGGTTATGCCTGACGTCATCTCTTAGACTCAAGATTGAAGACTTAACTTCACTAAGAAAATAATCAAATATTGATAAATTTCGGATAATAAGATTTTTTTTTGTATAATATACAACGTTTCAACAACCTTCTTCAGAAATAGGGCCAAAAACAAAACGTCTAATTATCTACCTTATGAACTGAAATAAAGTACAAAATAGCCGAAACCAAGAGTTGTTAATTAATTACAACAATTGTGAAAGTTGTAATGCTAAAAAGCAACAACACTTTCTAATTAAATAGGCTTACCTTTTTTAAAATCTAAGAAAGCTTGGTTATTATGCATAGGTCTATATCTTTTTTTATCATAGTTACTTCTTCCAACCTCAATATAAAATGATGTTGCGTGATGATGCTTGCAACCTGAAACAAAAGGAAAAAAATTATTAGATAAGATTACAAAGGGATTCTCCTTAAATTTTACATAGTGAGCAAGCTCTCTGGATTTTAATATAATTTTTTATATTTTTAATATAGTTGTTCCGGCCGAGAAAGAGAGTATACTAGTAATTCTAGATGTTAACGCTAATATAAACATGCGGCGGACCCTCGCCATTTCATAGTTATGAGAAGCCTGATGTGTCTAGGCAGGGGCTTCGCTCCCCCTGGACCTCCACTCCAACTTTACGGCGGACCCTCGCCATTTCTTCTTATTTATTTTTATTTTTTTTTTTTAACACACTTTTTTCTCATTCACACTCACACTCAGGCACACATTCACACAGTATTTTTCGGCAACTCAGGCCATATAAGACTTTTACGAGGTCCGTTATTGATTAATATAAATAATTGGAGTCCAAGCATTCTAATTTTAGCCATTTGGACCAAATGTCTTAAATAAAATCATCGGACTGCCTGGGGTTCGAACCCGCGACTTTTGGTATATGAGGTTAGCACGATGGAATACACAAATGGAAAGAATACATAAATATTTCTCTATACATTTCCTATGGGAGAAATCGTAACTTTAGGAATTAATAATTCAAAAAGTTATAGGAATTCGGAAAAGTTGGTCAAACAGAGCGTGACAGACAGACAGACAGACAGAGCGGACACTCCGCTAGTATTAACCTAATATAGATTATGCCTAATCAGGATGTCAGAACACTACGGTGTCTGTTAAGTTTCATTAAATAAAGTATAATAAAGAGGTTAAGCCAAAATCGAATTCAGATTTATTTCACTGACCTAGATTAATTAGACTTCTTTCTTTTTCTTTATTTATTTAAAACTGTCAATATGAATAGGAATTATTCATGTTTGTTATTAGGACTAATGGTGAGTTGATTTAAGCAAGCCCAATGCTTGTCCGTTTGCCTGTTTACCAAACCAATAGATTCTCCTTTGTCGACCATCATAACAGAACGTCTCCAGAATAGACATGGCGAACACAATCGATCCCTTTCCTCTTGGCCTGGCCACTAATACGAGTTCTTTTTTGTCTTTAACAGATGCTCTTTAATTAAAAATACAAAAAGAAATCCGAGTTATATATATATAATATATAAAAAAAAATATTTCCTTTATCTTTAACAAAATTTAAAAGACTTTGTGTTTTTGGCGGGGCGTAACAAGAAAAAAAGGCGCCCCTAACTCGGATCATTTTTAATTTAATATAAAAAATTTAAGTCTTTTTAAGAGAGAATTAAAGTAAAAAAATGGGGTGAAGAATGAGTAGGGGCGGAGCAAGAAAGGAGCCTTTGCCAAACCAAGGGAGGTTTGGAAATTTTTCATTTCCGTGGGTAATAATGGGAAGGTGGATGGTTTTTTGGGCCGGATTGGGGGGATGGTATTTTTTTTAAAAAAGCAAAGAGGGAGAAGGAGGAAAGAATTTTTTTTGTAAAAAACTCCTTTTTTGGGAATTAAGATCCAAAGACTCTCCTCTTTTGGCACACGTGTATACCTCCCTTTCCCCCAAAACAAAAACAACCACCTCTTCAGAAAAAAATAAAAAAATTTGAAGATGTGGATGGGTCATGGAACAAAAGTTTTACCCTAATTATGTTGAAAGGTTAGTAGTAAACGTTTAAATTTACTTAGAGTTCCGTGGTCTTGAATTTGCTTCAAGAGTAAGATGAAGCTTTAAACCTATTCTGTGCTAAATAAAACTTAAATACTGAGCTTAAGGTAAACTGGCAGAGCAGCGTTGACATTTTTGTGTCTCATTGACGGGTGTGGTCGTTACCAAAACAAGGGTGGCCAAGGATCGTTATCAAAAGGCTGTTATTACTTTAACCCCTCTCCCACTCCACATATTAAATCATAGGCGTACCTAGAAATTTATAATGGGAGGTTTAGAGCCTGCACTGTCATTCCTAATTAGATATTAAATAAATTTTTACTTTCTCTTACCTATTTATGAATATAAGCCTATATATAAGCTTATATATAGAAAGAGAGAGAAATATTGGTTTCATGTCAAAAATTTGATGGATATACACGTTTTGAGGTCCAAAAAAGTGGTTATTGCAATATGGTGTGCCTGTGTTCAATTTATTGAGCTACGAGGTTGAAACTTTATATTTAAGTATCACCCCGGAGAATGAAAATAAGTTTTTGATCAAAATCGGCCAAAAAATACAAGTACTTTACTGATCTACCTTATCTGTTTTTTTTTTACTTTCTCTTACCTATGTATATATGTAATATATATAGAGAGAAAGTATTGGATTTATGTCAAAAATTCGATGTCGAGATTTTGATGGATCTTCACGTTTTGAGGTCCCCTGAATCCAAAAAAGTGGTTTTCGCGACATGGTCTGTCTGTCGGGTGTGTGTGTGTGTGTGTGTCTGTGAACAATATTTATCAAGAAGGAATTGAGCTATGAGGTTGAAATTTTATATTTAAGTTAAGCACCCCCTGGGACCGTGACAAATAAGCTTTTAACAAAATCGACCAAAGAGTACTAGTACTTTACTGATGCACTTTTTCAGTTTTTTTCGATTTTCTCAAAATTCGCTCCAACGATTTTTATTAAAATTCATAAATCAACTATTTTTTAGTTGCTCTTTAAAAATGTATATTCTCATTTTGCCCTTGAAATCTGTCTGAAGACCACTTTACTCTTGTACTCCATAGAAAAGATAGGAGAAATGGTTGCCATGGTAACAAAATATAAACATTTTGCCATACTTATAAATTTTACATCGCCCACGGGGCGTGGTGTAGAGGTAGCGTGCTAACCTCATATACCAAACGTCGCGGGTTCGGACCCCAGGCAGTCCGATGATTTTATTTAAGCCATCTGGATACCAGATGGCTTAAATAAAAATGCCTGGACCCTAATATATATAAATTCATAAATAACGGTTATCGTAAATGTCTTATATGGCCTGAGCTGCCGAAAAGACAGTGTGAATGTGTGTATGAGTGTGAGTGTGAATGAGAAAAAGTGTGAATGTTTTAAAAAAAAAAAAAAAAAAAATTTTACATCTTGAAATTCGAATGAACCTTACTGTCGGAAACTAAATACATGTCGACACAAAAAATCTGGTGAGACAAGTACAGTACACAACTTTCGATTACCGAAGGTAAGAGAAAGTTGTGTGCTATGCGCCAGTCACACCAGATTTTTTTTTATTTTCTCAAAATTCGCTTTAACGATTTTGATTAAAATTCAAAAATCAATTATTTTTTAGATGCTCTTGAAAAACGTTTTGCACTCAAAATTGTTTGAAGCACACTTTACTCTTGTACTTCATAGGAAAGATAGAAGGAAGGAACTATTTTTTTCATTTTTATATCTTCTAATATATCGGCGAAAACTAAATATATGTCGAGACAAAAAATCTGGTGGGACAAGCCCAGAACACAATTACCGAAAGTAAGAGAAAGTTGTGTGATGTGCTTGGTCACACAACAATTTTTTTAAATGTGTATTTGTTGATCCGTTGACCTGAGCAAAGAGCTAGAGATCCTGTTTTCGAATCCAAGGGACGTTTAGGCCAACAGTTAAGCCGAAGATCAAATTCTTTTACTAATACTGAGGTGGGTTCCCGTTTCCTTTCTGAGAAGGAGACATCTCAAATAGAGTTTTTGCCATGAGGTGGATTTGAACTCGAGTTGTTGAATCAAAAAAACATTTTTTTTTAATACTAAATTATTTATTGTTTCTCAAACTAATGAAAGATTTTTTAAAAATAATAGTCGTATAATTTATTTTATTCTTCTCTTATATCTGAAAATTTTTGGTCTCACTAATTACCCTGAACAAAATTTGCATTCAATTAATAAATTATTTTAATAATAATTATTATTAATGTTATAGAAAGTGAAAGATAAATTAATAGAATCTATAAAGAGAATAAATAATTTTAATGACGACAATAATGAACATGAAGGAAAAATAAATCGCTAATTTTCAAAATGGAATTAATCGCAAGAGTATTAAACAATTTAATCAGCACGGAGACGAATGAGATCAAGCAGTAAACATATTAATTTTTATTATTACGCGGCTGCATAAGAATAATGATAATAAATGCAGGAAGAGGGAATAATAATTATAAGTAATGAAGAGGAAAAAATTAATTTTATCTGTATTGTACGTTACTGATGTTAATTATTACAGTAACGAATAAATTTATATGATTTATGTACTACACGTTATTTATATTTTTAATTTATTATGATGAGAGGATAGATTAAAACAAAAGTAAGAAGGCTTATTTTATTAATAATACTACGCACGTAGCTAGATAAAAAGCGAAGACATAAGATACTTCTTTTAAAATAAGAAGAGATCAAAATCTGAAGTAGCATAATTGAGTTGAATTCTTGAAACCCCTTGCCCCTTGCCAGGGGCCGCCCTTTTGATTTTAAGAATTTTTGTTATTCTCAGCCGGTGAAATAATTTCTCAAATCAGTTCACTATTTTTTAAGACATGTCTTTCTCTATCATCATTTAATATTGATAATAAATAAGTTACTTTAATACATTTCTCAGTCTCCAATAACATTTTTTTTTTTTTTTTAAGAATCTTTTTAAGAACTTGCAAAGAATAAAACTCTGATTCTACTTTATTTGTAAATATATTGTATTGAAAATGATAAAAAAAAAAAGGAAGCAAGAAAATTCAATCATTTTATAAAAGTTTACCAATTGTTATATATAAAGTTTAAAGTTTGTAATATTGAAATATTAAGGTTTTGGAAATATCAAAATAATTTTTTATACGGTCGGTATATCAATTTTTTTTTACTTTCTCTTACCCTATATATGAAATATATAGAAAGAAAGTATTGTTAAATTTATATATTTTCTAGGCTATATATATTTGAATAAGATTTTAGTACCGTAGGTAAGAGAAAGTTTTGTGCTGTGCGCCAGTCACACCAGATTTTTCATATATAGGTTAAGAGAAAGTAAAAAAATATTGCAGAAAATTTAATAAGTCAAAAGTTTGTATTACTGAAAGAAAACCATGAAATTATTTTTTTATTAAAAAATTTGGAAAATTTCATTGTTCCTCTTTAATGCAAAGAAATGGTGTTTGGCCCCCGGGTGTGGCATAGTAGGTAGCGTGCCTACCTCCTATACCGAACGTCGCGGGTTCGGACCCAGGCAGTCCGATGATTTTATTTAAGCCATTTGGATACCAGATGACTTAAATAGAAATGCCTGAACCCTCTATATATATATTAATTACAACGGCTATCGTCTAAAGTCTTAAATGGCCTAAATTGCAGAAAAGACTGTGTGAATGTGTGGGTGAGTGTGAGTGCGAATGAGAAAAAGTGCGAATGTTTTTTATAAAATAAAAATGGTGTTTGCATATCAACATGGACTTATCAACGCTTCCGTGTATTTAAATGGCATTTAAACAATAATTAATGAAAATCTCTTAAGGTGCGCGCGTCTCGGGGTGCTAATTTTGGGAGATTCCAGCGGCCACAATTTTGAAGCTATCGACCTCAAATTTTTTTTTTAATTAAAGCTATTTAAAATATCTACAACTTATAGAAGCCCATTTTTTGATTTTCGAAAAAATAAAATTTTTTTTTTAGATTAATCGCATTAAATAAAAGATATTTTTAAAAAATTCGCTCTATATCTTATAGATAATTAAATTAGTAATCATTGTGTTAAAAAATAATTAATTTTTTACCCTTAATTGACTAGCTGGAATCTTTCAAATGAAATGGAATAAATCCCTTGTATCCCTATAGGAAAAACTAACGCCATCTCTTGCCGCCTAGAGTAACTCGGTAGTGAATCGTCTTCTAAAGGCTTTTCGAGACGCGCACCTTAATGTGATCTGTTGATCGGGCCAAATTTAAAAAAAAATTTAAGCTGAAATGAGATATAATAAACAGTTCTTTTTTTCTCACGTCAATTCTTTTCATGTAAATGAATTTTAACATTTCCTTGGGCTTTAAAGGAATTTGACTAAAGATCAATAGCTAAGAAGTTTTTAATCATTTAATGATTTTCTTAAAGTAATTTCGTTGCCATGCATACAAACAAACGTTTAAATCGAATTTGTAATATAAGAGAGCGTTTGTGTATTTGTTGCTTGCGTGGGTAATAAACACACGATAATAGCTGCTGCTTAAAATTATTATTCGCAGATAAATATTTAGATACTATTTACAGATAAACATATATTTTGATGTCTATCGGATAAAAGCTTGACCGGCCCCAGCAATTTGCATATTTTAAGCATCTATCTATGACTTTATCATATGTCATAGATAAAATACAAAACATAAAGATTATTTATTTATTTATATAAATTGAGAAGATAATCTTAAATAAAAATAAAAAATTTTGTAAGCGGTCAACTCAAAGAAGTTTTCACTTCAAAAAATTTTGAAAAAAGCACTAAAAATACTTTTAATCACCTATTATTATAGGTAAATTTTTCATGTGTTTATTTTTCGCCTTTTAGAGTTTTTTTATGCTACGAAGTTCTTTTACGCGGCTTACAGTAGGGTGAATTGACAGAATTCGTCACGTAACAAAAAATCGTTACAGTACTAGAGCGGATAGCGAGGCTAGCGCAAAGCCTTGCGAGGCTTACCTCCCACCGGCTCTAAAGATTTCTTTTTCTCTATGTGTGTACGTGCGAAATCGAAATTCGAGCAGCAAGCATGTGTGAGAGGGTTTTAAAAATAAATAATTATTTTCTTTTTTAAATAATATAGGCCATTTAAGACTTTAAACAAATTTGTAAATATATCAATTGGGGGTCCAGGCATTCTTATTTAAGAATTTTGGTATCCAAATGGCTTAAATAAAATCATCGAACTACCTGGGATCCGAACACTCGACCCTTAGTTATACAAGGCAAGCGCGCTACCAACTACGCCAAACCCGAGGAATAAATTTTCGCATGAGGCGGGATGCGAACCCGTGACCCTTGGTACAAATGGCCAGCACACTACCCACAACACCAAGACCCGAGGGCAAGATATAAAAATTTATAGTCATAGAACTTTTGGGATCTTTTCTTTGAAGTACAAGAGTAAAGTGTGCTTCAAACAATTTTGAGGGCAAAATGAGAATATACATTTTAAAGAGACATCTAAAAAATAATTAATTTATGAATTTTAATCAAAATCATTACAGCGAATTTTGAGAAAATCGAAAAAAACTGAAAAAGTACATTGGTAAAGTACTAGAAATCTTTGGTCGATTTTATTTAAAAATTTTCCTTATATACCATTAGACACAGACAGACTATTTTGAGGGACCCACTTGTTTGAAATGGAAATCTTTGACGAATTTTTGACATGAATGCAATACTTTCTCTCTATATATTAATATAAATAGGTAAGAGAAAGTAAAAAAAATAATTGTGTATGGGGGATCTTTAAATGTGAGTACGCCGACCGACCCATCAGTCCAAAATACGCCCTTGGAACAACCAGCTTATAATATTGATATTTTATCTTCAAATAAATTAATTTCAAGAGATACGATGATTTAATGATACAAATTTGGCAACTTTATTAATAAATGATATGAGTAGATGCTTTTAAATTAGTGCAAGACACACAAAAAGAATGCCTAGTGATTTATTAATCCAATAGTAAAGTTTCTCTCCCAAAAGTTGATATCGATATTTAATTAACCTTATCAAAAGAATCAACTGTCGTTGATTCTAGAGAAGAAATAACGAGTCGTTGATTTGATGGATGGATAAATATATAGTGAGAGAGAGAAAGAGAGAGGATTTGATTCCAAGGGTGAGCTAATCTTTTTATCTGATTATTTGAAAGGGCTTCTAAGCTTTCAAAGTATATCGTGTTAAAGAGATATCTTGAGAAACAAAATTTAATAAGGAAAAAAAATAAATGATATAGGCACCGCAAATAAAAACATTAGGGGTTGCTAGAGAAGCATATACTACAACGAACAAATACTATTTTAAAATATACAGAAAAATAGAAAATTTAAAAGCTGGATAACGATTTTAACTTCCCGTTGAAATGTCGTGAAATAATATTTGTATCGTATGGCCTAAGATGCCGAAAAGACTTTAAAAAATAAATAAATAAAGCAAATGTGAGGGATCGTGGGACTCCCCCAAACGAAGTTCCTCACGCCTTTTCTTCAACTCCGAACAATTCTTACTCACAATTTATTTCAAAATTAGTTACTAAAATTTATTAATTTTCCTATATTTTCTACAAATTTTAATAAAAAAAAATATATATTGATTTTTATATATCTTATACTATTAATTAAACGAGCAAAGAGTATGTTTATTTGTAAGCAAATCAGTTCTCAAAAACGGCTCTAACGATTTTTTTTTTTCTTCAAATTTTTAAAAATATAATATTTCTGTTACTATATGAAAGAGCGCTAGATCTCTCGTCCAGGGGGCGGATTAAAGGGGAGGGGCGGTGGGGGCGATCGCCCCCCCCCCCGAGAAGAAATTCAAACAGTTATAAAAACTAGTAATCTAAAGAAATTATGATTTCCGCTCTTTAATTTCAATTGAATTTGTTACCAATCAATTTAAATAAATAGGAAAGGGGACTAAATGGCCATAGATCCCGACAAAGTCCTTAAATAAAAAAAAAAAACCGCCCCCCGACAAAATTGCATTAATCCGCCACTGCTCTCGTCTATAGGAAAATTCGGGTGCTAGTACTTTACTGATGTACTTTTTTAGATTTTTTTCAATTTTCTCAAAATTCTCAATAAAGATTCCTTTAAAATTTTAAATATTTAGGCCTACTATTTGCGGTATACAAAACAAATTAGGTCTTGTTTTTGGAAAACGTCGAGTACTAGTACCTACTTTAGTTTTCAGGTTTTCAATCTGACGTTGTGAGTATGGGTGTTCGATTATGGAAAAAAATAATCGATAATTTCGATTATGAAAAATAATTAAATCGATAATTTCGATTATGGAAAAATAATCAAAAATATAAACAAAATAATCGATTATACCTTTTTTTATTATAAAATTTTTTTTTGTAAAATTTTTATTTATTCCCCTTCCCACTCGTGAAAATCATTTGACCTTTTTTTAGCATGCGAGTCTCATCCCATTTTTTCAAACGCAAAAATATATTAATAATAATTTTAATATTTATAATAAATATGAAAAATAATCGATCGAAATAATTGATTAATAGATTTTTTAATCGATAATTTTTTAAAGAAATAATCGATGAATAATCGATTAATCGATTATTTTGTGCAGCCCTAGTTGTGAGTACTTCAGTGATGTACTTTTTTGTTTTTTCGAATTTTCTCGAAATTCGTTTTAAAAGATTTCTTTCAAAAATTTTTATATATACCATTTCTATTATGTAATTGCTTCGGGAGACCTCGAGTACAGGTACTTTACTGTTGTAATTTTTTAGTTTTTCAAAATATTATCAAAAGAAAAAATCCCTGAGCTCCAGTTCGCTCATCCCGGAACTTATTACAAATTTATCTTATTAATTGAAAAATTTGAAAAAATTCGACAGTATAAACAAATTGTCATAGTAATGGCAATAGAATGAGTTTACGTAATAAAATAAATTAAATAACAAGTGATATCTTTTGAAAGGAATAATATAAAAAAGAGAGGGATCAAAAATCACCTGCCAGTAAATTTAATAGATGAAACGTCTCGATTGGGGTGTTGAGAGAAAGAGAGTCGACTTTTAATAGGGAGCTTTGGGATCGAAAGCCACTTTATTAATTTCATTTATCATCCCATCTATGATAAATATCACGAGAAAGGTGAAAGACAAAACGATCAATAATTTTTAAGGCCTTTTAAAGAAGTATATAGAATCGAACTTATAT
>JAKCPI010026819.1:0-14142 GCA_023213315.1 Euborellia annulipes | reverse complement strand
TGTTCTAGATATTTTTTATAACCTCGTCAAAAATTCGTTTTAAATATCAAATATCTTAATTAGAGATATTCTCTCGCATGTTCTAACCATTCAAGTTGAAACATCAAAAGTTGTCTAAACTTTCAACTTCAGATCCAATAAAGATAAAATTTCATTTTGTTCTTGAAATAAATACAACGTTGCTTTATTTACCTTCTCTGTGAAATTTTGTATGTTCATTTTTATGAACGATT
This sequence comes from Euborellia annulipes, assembly GCA_023213315.1. NCBI lineage: Eukaryota > Metazoa > Arthropoda > Insecta > Dermaptera > Anisolabididae > Euborellia > Euborellia annulipes. Next base: position 13,909 of record JAKCPI010026819.1, on the reverse strand, counting down.
TTTTCTTTTAAATCACCGTTGAAACAATTTTTTTCGCATCAAAGAATATACTTAAAATTGTTTTTTATATTAGTAGTTCAGTAGTTCAAATTGATCATTAAGATACAGTTGTAAAAAATTTAATTTAATTATCATCTAATTATAGATAAATAAATAACACAAGGTTAAGTTTCAAAAGATTTGATTTTAGATTAAGCGCATTTCGACGTTAATACGTCATCTTGAGAGCTATGACACAAACTGACATTTATTAACAATTTCATTTATTCATCGTATAAGGCAGCACAATATCTTATTTTACTAAAGATGACACTAAAATAATATACATTGCTGCCATCGATGATGAATATAAATGAAATTGTTAATAAATGTAATAGTCAGTTTGTTATAGCTCTAAAGATGACGTATTAACGTCGAAATGCGCATAAGCTAAAACAAAATCCTTTTGAAACTTAACCTTGTGTTATTTATTTATATATAATTAGATGATAATTTAATTAAATTTAAGAATGTTTCAACTAGATCCAATGGCGAATTCTTTGGATTATATGTAAAAAATTGTTTGATTAATTTGGAAGTTGGACAATGTAAACTTATTCTTTGATTCCTACAATAGTTTTTGTGTTTATGCCAGTGACCCCTCAATAGTTAAAGCTATTGTTGATATAAAAAATCAGAACCACTTCTCTTTCTCTTTTATTTATATTTTTTCTTAGAAAAAAAGATAAAGCTGGCAACAAAGGATCGAACTTTATAAAAATACATAAATCATTATATATATTAGCGAATTTATAGTAAAAAAATCTGGTGTGACTGTCGCACAGCACACAACTTTCTCTTACCTTCGGTAATCGAAAGTTGTGTACTGTGCTTGTCACACCAGATTTTTTGTGTCGACATGTATTTAGTTCCCGGCAGTAGGGAATATTTGAATTCAGATGTAAAATTTATAAGTATGGGAAAATATTTATATTTTGTTACCATGGCAACCATTTCTGCTATCTTTTCTATGGAGTGCAAGAGTAAAGTGGTCTTCAAACAATTTTGAGGGCAAAACGAGAATATACATTTGAAAGAGCATCTAAAAAATAATTGATTTTTGAATTTTAATCAAAATCGTTAGAGCGAATTTTGAGAAAATCGAAAAAAACTGAAAAAGTATATCAGTAAAGTACTAGTACTCTTTGGCCGATTTTGATTAAAAGCTTATTTTTCCGGTCCCGGGGGTGTTTAACTTATATATAAAATTTCAGCCTCATAGCTCAATTCCTTCATGCTTAAAAGTGAACACAGACACACCCACCCACACACCCACCCACCCACCCACCCACCCACCCACCCACAGACAGACCATGTCGCGAAAACCACTTTTTTGGATTCAGGGGACCTCAAAACGTGAAGATCCATCAAAATCTCGACATCGAATTTTTGACATGAAACCAATACTTTCTCTCTCTATATATATATTACATATATACATAGGTAAGAGAAAGTAAAATTCTAACAAATTGCACACATTAATATATTTCATTTTGTAAAAAAAATTTTCTATGAAAAAAAAATTGGCAAAGATTGAATAGAATTTATGAATTGAGAGTGTTGTGTCTTTTTTTTTACTTTCTCTATATATGTTAATATTTAGAGAATAAAAGGAAAGTAACCAAACGTCTTGATGAAAATAATAATAGGCAACGTAAACTGCGACATTTAAATATAAGGTCTTGAAGATTTATCCAAATTGATTGAAAAATCCTGGTGGGATAAGCACATTTCCTACAACTGACTAATTAATTTATCCACTTAAAATTGAGTGCATACATTTTTTGTTGTTGAAACTTGTAGGATGTTGTTTTGAAATTTTTTCAAAATTAGCGAAAATTGTCTTTCTCTTCATTGATTATTTAAAAAACTATTGGGTTTTCAAAAAAAATCAAACTTTTTAAAATAGAGAGAATCTTTTTCATTTTAAAACTAACTTTAGTTTTTTATTTAAATATTTTTATTTACCTTACTCTTTCAAGGTCTTCAATTTTTAGTCAATTTTCAAAAGACTTCCCGAAGGGGTAGAGGTTTGAAACTTCGTATTCTGGGAATTTCAGATGAAAATACATTATATTAAAATTAGAGCAACATAGATCAAACTAATGGGGGTATTTTAGTTGAAGCCCTTCGCGAATTAATCAATTTTCAAAAGGCTTCCCGATGAGCTAGAGATCTGAAACTTTATATTTATAGATCATTTTTGTTGACTATTGTATTTTATATAATTAAATATTTATTAATTCATATACCTGAAAAAAGTAAGTGTGCCGCCGGGATTTGAACCACAATTCCATCAATTTGTAAAAAATCAAACGTCTGAGGTCGACGGTAGATAGAAGAAAATAAAGGAGAAGGTGGGCGTGGCTTCGACTTCGACTAATCTCGCCTTCCTTCGCCTTCGCTCGGGCGCTGGGAACGCATTTTTGTTAGGAACGCGTTTTTGTTACATTACATTTTCTCCCAATTCACCCTGCGTGTAAGCCGTGTTAAAGAACTTCGTTCCAAAAAAGACTGTATAATAAATTTTTTATTTTCTTGAATAACTCAAACGAATGAAATTTTAATATTTTTCTAAAATTTGGTTTATGACGTTTTTTGAATTAAAAACATTTTTTCATTTTGATGTTTATCTTTCGATCCATTATCCCCTTGCAAGATTTGTACTCTCAAATCTGACATTTTTGAACGTTGATCGATACTTGAAAGCCATTGCAAGTATTTTAGCCAGTATAGGCCTGATAATTGTTTCACGGTTGAAAGGCCGTCACTTTGAGAGAGAGGAAGCTAATTCGCAAAGTGCTAAGCTGTCAAAGGGATGAGAGAGAGAGAGAGAGAGAGAGAAAGCTCAGGGCTCAAGGGCTCAACGGCTCCGAACAGCTCCAAAGGGCTCTGCTTCGATACAAAGTGCTGCTGCAATCTTTTTTCCGTTTTAATATATTCGCCTGAAATAGAAAAAAAAGGGAGCGAGCGACCCTCTCTCGTTACCTGTGAATCTTTCATCTCTTCCGATACTACAAAAAATCGATGTTTTATTCCTTATATTAAAAATAAATAGACCGAACGTGCATATTTCCATTATAATGTAAATTGGATTATTTTATTATTTATTGAAAATAATAAATAAAAAGGAGGAAATTGATATCTATATTTTGTTTCGTTTTATGTCCTGTCTACGGAGCGAACTTTTTTTGATATAAAGAAAATCGAAAAACCATGGCTGTTGATTTACATACAAGGAAGGAAGCAGAAGCAGCCAAAAATTAAAGCCTCCGATTTTATTACAATTAATGAGACGTTTCGAGAAAACTTTATTTTCTCATCATCAGTCTTTCAAATTGTATCTGTCCCGGAGTTGTTAAAAGGAATGTCAATGAATAACTCGCCCAAAAAGAGAATACATAATAAATGTATTGTGCCCTTTTAACAACTCCGGGACAGATACAATTTGAAAGACTGATGATGAGAAAATAAAGTTTTCTCGAAACATCTCATTAATTGTAATAAAATCGAAGGATTTAATTTTTGGCTGCTCCTGCTTCCTTCCTTGTATGAAAATCGAAAAAACTGAAAACATTGCTTCAGTAAAGTACTAGTACTTTTTGGTCGATTTTGTTCAAAGTTTCATGCCTCACGGAGGTGTTTAACTTAAATATATAATTATAATCTCCTAGCTCTTTTCGTTCTTGAGATATTTTGTTCACAGACATACATGTTGAGAATCTCGACATCGAATTTTTGACATAAAACCAATACTTTCGGAGATCAGTACTAATATTCTAATATATCTGCTCATAATATAACATTTTTTCAAAAGTGTATGTCAGTCGGTTAATTGTAGTCCTATCTGTATTCACTTTTATTGAAAATTATTTATTTTATTTATTTTGAACCTCTATCGGGATCCCCGTTTATTTACCCGAAGTGCTTTCGTGCACGAAGGAGGACACACACCTCAAACCCAACCGGCCTCCGACCGTAGCCATCTACCGGCACCCCGTGAAGTTACATTATTTCCTATCTCTAACTCCTCCTCCTGCTTTCGTCTCTAGCTAGTGAACTAATCCTTATTTCTGGTTCCACCCAGTTCCTCTTCTAACTTATGGAGGATGTCCTAGTTTCAGCACCGGCGTGTAGCCTACTCCTTTCGAAGAATGCATCATTGAAAGGGAACCTTCTTTACGTCCCGTCCACAGGACGGGATGTCACAGCAACTCCCTCTCCTCGTAGAGTTGCCTGAGGGATATTGTGGTGGGATCCATTATTTCAATCCAGTGCCTGCTAGTGGTATTTTTATTTAATTAAAAAATCCAGCCCAGGATTTGAACGCGGATCTCCTTTGTAGAAGCCGGTATCCTAGGCCACTACTCCAGCGAGTCCCCTGAAAATTATTATTCAAATAGAATTCAAATTATAACTAACCGTAAGAGATAATTTGAATTCTATTTGAATCTCTGTGTCTTAGAAAATATATCTTAGTATTTATAATACAACCTACAGTATATCAGCCAAAGTTAATGTTTCCTAGAGTTCTGGTACAGCCCCTACAAGAGAGACCCCTTAGAGAGATTTTGTTAATTTATTCATTTTACAGTTATATGTCTTTTGATAAAATTGATTAATTATTTAGGATATTTGCCAGTAAAAGCAAATCTGGGTGTTGATTGCTTAAGCTCTAAGCTTTAGAGTTGTTTTCTATAACTACTAGAAGTAATTGGTAGAGCGTATACTTTTGGATTATCGCATTTCACAAGATATACATCAATAAATTTGCCCGAAACGTCTTGTTTAGAGGAGTTTGTTTAATCAATAGCCTCTGTTGAAGGAAGCCTCTTCCTTCCTGGCTACTTTCCGAATCTCATCTCGTTCTCTAGATTATTTTGTATAAATTTAATCGTTTTCATCCTTTGGTTAGACCAAGAATGCTCAGTTGAATCTCTCTCGAATTAAACAATTAAACTGCCCTCGGGCCTTGGTGTAGATGTTAAAGATGTTTTCTTATGTATCTGAACGTGTCGCCTCGTATACTGCACTCTATTTATTTTTAAATTATGTGCGTTAGCTTGATCAGTTTATTTATTCTTTGATTAAAAAAAAAAAATCTCTTTTGTTTTTGCTCATCATTATTATTTAGCTAACATCCATTCTGTATAATCAAGATGATAGGAAGGAGACAGATAAAAAAAATCCTAATGGATTTTTGGTCTTAATAAAAATTTATTGATTTTTCAGCTGAATCATCAGGATAAGATTATTAAAGGGACATTAATCTCGCATTCAAAGGCGTCGTTTTTTTGATAGGGGGTGGTGGTGAGGATAAATGAGCCGAGTTTTGAGGTATAAATAAATCTCTTTTAATACAAATAATTAATATATCATTGAATTCAATATATTAATATTGTTTCTTGGATTACAGTATATATTATAATATTGATTACAAATAATTGCAATTTAATTTCTGTTTTTTGACTCTCCAATTAATGATTTTGTGTTGAGAGCAAAAGGCTTATCATAATTTTCTAATATAAAATAGAAATCATATAAAACTTTATTCTATTTTACTTGGTCATCTTCCAAGTTCGGTTTTTTTTTTTTTGCCTCAAAGTGTCATTGATATTTTATAAAATGTTTGTGTTAAAGAATTAAAAATTTATGACACTTGTTTGAATTCTAAATCATTATCGGTATTGATTTATAGCAAATTATTCTCACTATATATTATTACATATATAGTTAAAGAGAAAGTAAAATATTTAAATTGATTGATATAGAAGTTAAAACTAAATTTCTTCTTTCTCTCTCTCTCTCTCTCTCTCTCGGTGTCTTAAGAGTTTATTTGATGTCAACTTTGCCTTGATAAAGTTGCGAAGCTCGGATAAAATAGAAGCGATTGCTTTTCTAAGTTTTCCTCCCCCCCTCCCCCCCTCCCGCCAGGGTTCGTATTCAAGTTTAAATCAAATTTACTCATAATTAATTTGTCATGCATATTTAAGGTCTCTTTGAGTTATAATTGTAAACTCCATGAACCTTTCTTAATAATATGATTAACAGGCATATCATTTATTAAAATTAAGTAAATAATAAGTATCTTAGAATCTTATGAATGTCTATCATCAATTATTAATAAAATTTATATTTTTTTTTCTGTATAAAGACAAAACGCGATTTGAGTAAAAAGCAGATTTTTTGGCATAAATAAAAATCTGGTGTGACTGATCGCACAAAACACAACTTTCTCTTACATTCGGTAATCGAAAGTTGTGTTCTGGGCTTGTCACACCAGATTTATCGTGTCGACATATATATAGTTTCCGACGATATATTAGAATTCAAGATGTAAAATTTATAAGAATAGGAAAATATTTATATTTTGTTAATATAACAACCATTTCTCCTAACTTTCCTATGAAATACAAGAGTAAAGTGGTCTTCAGAGAATTTCAATGGCAAAATGAGAATATACATTTTAAAAAGCATCTAAAAAATAATTGATTTTTGAATTTCAAACAAAATCGTTTGATCGAATTTTGAAAAAATCGTAAAAAACTGAAAAAGTACATCAGTAAAGTACTAGAACTCTTTGACCGATTTTGATTAAAAGCTTATTTTCATGCCCTATATGGGTGTCTAACTTAATTATAAAATTTCAACCTCCTAGCTCAATTCTTTCATGCTTTAAATTGAACCCAGACACGATATGTCGCGAAAACCACTAATTTGGATTCAGGGGACCTCAAAACGTGTATATCAATCAAAATCTCGACATCGAATTTTTGACATGAATCCAAAACTCTCTCTCTATATATATGTACATATACATATAGGCAAGAGAAAGTAATTTTATCTCGGCTAAAAAAACATAGCAATTTATTTACTTTTTTCTGCATTAGACCATTTGGAACACCCACTTCTCTTTAATTTTTTTTTATTTTTTAAATTGAGTTTGCTGTCATTCGCTAAACTGAACATTTTTCTCTTTAAATTATTTTTTACTTTTTAATATAAAGTCGAATTGGTTCTCCCCTTGCCTCTGACTACCCTAATGAATGAACTCGAATGAAAATTTACATTATTTATAATACATATAATATATGTTTATAAAACTTTCAAACGCCTTTTCTCGAATTGTTGAATTTCGGACTTGAGCCAGCCACTGATTCTCAGCAAGCGATATAAGTCAAAACTTTTTGTCGCTTGAACAAACAAGGATAATTAGAATGATAATAAAAAAAATTGATTTCTTGACGTAACCTTAATTCCTTTATTAGTTTCTTGCATGGCATGACCTGCAGTCTTGTTTTAAAATTTCATAGAATTTTTTAATCAGATTTATCTTTCTAAATTCTCAGGTTTTTATATATACATAGATTATTAATTATTTATTTAAATAAAAAAATTAAATTAATGTAGTGGATTGGGTCGTTAAAAAAATAATTCCAATGGGAAAAATATATATTTGTTTGTTTTTTTTCAATTTTAGGGCAAGCCAGGGGGGCAACGGCCCCCCTGCCTCCCCCTGGCACTACGCCCATGAATTTCAACATTACAAAGATTTTAAATTTAAATTCAATAGCTCTTTCTAAATATTACTCAAAAACACACGCCCTGTGAGTAGGGCTGTGTAAAATAATCGATTAATCGATTATTTTTTAAGAAAATAATCGATTATTAAATAAAAATAATCGATGAATCGATTAATCGATTATTTTGCACAGCCCTACTGACAGGGCGTGTGTTTTTCAGTAATATTTAGAAAGAGCTATTTAATTTAAATTTAAAATCTTTTTAATTATGAAATTGCTAAAAACCTAAGAATTTTACTAAAAAAAAATTTCGTTTTACCAGAAAAAAAAGTCAAGTGATTTTCGCGTGAGGAAAAAATGGAAATTTTACTAGAGAAAAAAAAAAGTATAATCGATTATTTTTTCATTAGTTAAATATTTTTCGAGATCTATATATTTGAATAAGATAATAGTATTCAAAATACCTCGATTCGGACTAAACAAGTCATAGATATATTCAACAACACTCACATGTCTTGTTGATTATTTTTTCGGCGGTCCGGATCCACTAATCGATTAATCGGAATAATTTATTATTTTTCATAATCGAACACCTTTACCTGTGAGTACGGGAATGACGACCACGAAATATCGAAACTAAAATTGGAATTTCTTTTGTTCCATTTGTGCCATTCTTCCTCCTTCATCGTATTTGAATTAAGCTAGGAATTTATTGTAGAGCAGACATATCAGGTTCGGATTATCACGAACTTGAGACAAATGCTTTAGAAATTAAAATTAATAATCAAACAAATAATTGTTTCAAAGGTTTTATTAATTATAAAATGAACCCTTGATACGTATTTCAACATTCCTCAGAAGTGATTACATTTTAATGATGATGTCTAGGAATTGTCGAATTAAGTTCAAGTGTTAATTTTATAATTAATAAAACCTTGTATATTTAATTTTAATTTACACAGTCGAAATATTAAAACTTATTCAGGTCTATTCTGTAAGCAAAAACGTTAACTTTTAACATCTGTAAACTGCGTTAATTCATTTTAACACTTCCTTTTTTGCTTCAAATTGCTTTTCTGTAAGCTGTTAAAATCATAAACCTTACTTTTTAGGTTAAACATGCAATTTTGTTTATTCATTAAATACGGCGTTAAAATATTAAAGGCACCCTCTAGACATGACATTAATTTATTAACACTCTTAACTTAATTTTAACGCTTTGGCTTTAAAATTTAGTTAATAGCCATCAAGTTGAAGCCAAAGCGTTAAAATTTAGTTAATAGTGTTAAAAATTAATATCATGTCTAGTGGGTGCCTTTAATATTTTAACGCCGTATTTAATGCATAAAAATGGCGTCTTTAACCTAAAAAGTAAGGTTTATGATTTTAACAGCTTTGAAATAAAAGCAACACGTTAAAGTCGCTGTTAATCTTTGTTTAGAGAATAGCATTTTTTAACGCTGGTGTTATTACTTTACTTTTTAACACGTTAAATTTTAACGTATGTTTTTAGAGAATAGACCTGATTAAAAGCTTTAGATTATGATATCAACAAAAATATTATTTTAAATCTTGACAGACTCACTCTTTCTTTCGTAACGTCTAAAAAATTCTTAACCCCTTTTTGATAAATAGCGAAATGATGATTATTACCCCGACTAAAAATGAATTTTTAAATATCTTTGAATATTTCCCTTAGGACTTGACCAATTCAAACCTTTAACTCATTAAACATTAACCAAGAGACTAGCGAACCTTTCCAATTATTTATATCCATTATATACCATTCGCTTGGGAGTATGAAATCAAATTTTACAAAAATTAATATAATCAAAATTTAAATTTGTACGTAAAAGAATGAGTCAAGGAAAATTCAACAAAATTTCTATTACATACGTCATAGCATAAAAAAATATGGGGTACCGACTACTAAGGCCATTTACGTATATTTGGAAGTAGTAACCAAAGCTGTTCGCTTGTTTTTGCTAAGTGTTGATGTTTTAAGATTGTGCCATGTTTAGCCAATCCCAAAGCTTGCTCTGGGCTATGAATATCTGTCATTGAACAATTTTTCCGGTTTAATTTTTACTTTCTCTTAACTATATTGTTAATTTATAGAGAAAAGTATTGATTTTTATTTTTTTTCGGCAACACAGGCCATATAAGACTTTTACGTTAACCGTTGTTTAATTAATATATAGGTCTATATATGGGTTCCAGACATTCTAATGGCTTAAATAAAATCATCGGACTGCTTGGGATCCGAACCCGCGACCTTTGTATACAAGGCCAGCACGCTAACCCCTACACTAAGCCCCCCTTTTAAATATTCCCCTTTATAATCCCCATCCCGTGTCTGTCTATTTAAATCCTGGTGTTTTACCACCTGCACCACCCTTCGCACCCTAATTTATTTTTATTTTCTATTGTTTTATAATAATTAACATATGATAAATCTATATTTTTTATGTAGACTATTCCTAATGTCCGTCTGTTACGCTCTGTTTGGACAACTTTCTGTTGAAAAAAATAATTTATCTGCTCAAAGAGGACCATATATCTATGGATTATAGGAAAATTATTTTAAAAACAAAATTCCTTCAACTTTTTGAGTTATAAATTATTGAATTTACCATTTCTCCCATACAGTGGCGGATCCTGAGGTGTTTCTCGGGGGGGGGGGGGGTAATCTGGTGTGACTGGTCGCTCAGCACACAACTTTTTCTTAATTTCGGTAATTTAAAGGCGCATTCTGTACTTGTTTGTCAGAATATAAATACAAATCAAATTTTTAAGTATTAATTTTTAAAATTTTACATTAAAAATGAATTTTTTTTCGAAAAAAAGTTTGTTTTTTTTTCAAATCTCGGGGGGGGGGGGGTAATTATCCCCTTTAACCCCCCCCTGTATCCGCCCTTGCTCCCTTATGAAATTTATGTGGAAACATTTATGAATTCGTTGCGTACGTAACTGTTTGACCAACTTCCCGTCGGAATTTCGAAATGAGGTTTCACACCCTTAGGCCTATATGGCCTTTCCTTGTTAGGGCCGACAGTATAAATAAACAATTGCCTCATTTAAGGGGACTTTAAAGTATTTTTAAAATTTCACTTTTGAATAAAATTTTTATTAAAGAAATTTCTAATGAATTTAATTCATTAAAATTAAAATCCCTAAATTATTTAAGATACAAATTTAGAGCCACACATGAATATCCTTAATTTTCCCCCACTGATAAACATCGATAAAATTTTACTTATTTCATTTTAATTTTAATATTTAATAAAATAACGTTCTATTAAAAAAAAAAAAAAATTACCCCTCTCCCCTTTTTTTCGAACATTATTCTAAAGAATAAAATCTCGGATTAGTTTAAATGAATCTTTATCTCTAAATGTTTTTCTTCCAACAAATCTAACAGAAAGGCTTAATTTGGACAGTAAAATCTCGTATCACTCTTTAACAAGGATTTAAAAATAAACAACAAGGAAATTTATTTCTGTCTTATCTAACAAATACTTTTTTTTGTCTTAATTTCATGGTCTTTTTGGACATGTTGTTTTGGGCTTTATTGACATCGGGTTATTAATTATAAAATAATAAATTTTTTTTTAGAAATAGGCCTATAAGGAAATCCTAGTTTACTCATCAGAATTTGAATTCATACACCCCCTTAGGTGTGAAGCCCGCAGATGGCAGGTCGCGCGATTAGTAAATAAAAAATCAATCACTAAATTTTATTGGATTTTTGATTAAATTATATACAAAGGCTGGAGAGGGTAACTGACCTAGGATAAACCAGAAAAACGGAGACAACTCTCTCACCGATCAATGTCAAACATTTCTCTTGAAATTTATTTTAAATTAATCATACACTGTTATTATAACAAAAGACTCTTTCACTGTCAAAAAATGTTTAACTCCATAATTCAATTCACTTCATTATCAGCTGAGACTTTTAAATAAAAAATAAATCCAAATGTTCTTTTATTTTTTTCTCTTTTCTCATCTAATAGTACTTTCATCAAGTGGAAAAAAAATCATACAAAATTTGTATATTGGAAATTATTACGATTTGATTATTTATGGGACCTCAAAACGTGTATATCCGTTAAAATCTCGATATCGATGAATCCCAATACTTTCTCTTTATATATATTAACATATATAGGGGTAAGAGAAAGCAATAAACCTTAATAAAAAAATAACTATTTATTGATAATAGGGGTGGGTAAATAAAATAAGTCCTTTAAAAATTATTTTAATTCAAATTTATCCCTAATAAATAAATACAAAAAATAACACTTGGAAGTATTTTATTTAAATTGCGGTGAGTGTGAGTTTATGAAGTGAGTCTTTTAATAGTTATTTCAATTTCGAATTTATTCCCAAGAGAATAAAACCCCGTTAGTTTGCAAGTAAATAGAATTTTTTTTAATAGAGAACTTATTTGATAATTTTAATTTTTGGTCGCTCAGAGAGGAATGCTTTTCTAGAGCCTGTTTGCTTGTTGCCTGCCTGTCAGGCGGTCTTGTCTTTTCGTTTGAGTCGAGCCATGAGTCATTCAGTTCAGCTCCACTCTCTCTCTCTCGTGCGTGTAGTTTCTTTTATATTGTGTTGTGATTTGTGCAAATAAGACGTTCATCCCCCAACCTCATCACACCACACCCCGTCTGGTCATCTTATTATTAAGGTAATGAATATTTTCATAACGAATTAAATTTTTATTTTCAATTTTTTTTTTCTCTCAAAATACACTTATAAAATTATCCAATTTTTAATTATATGATGAAGTCTTGTACCCCAGGGGGAGGGGGAGAAAGGGTGTAAATCACCCCTTCTAATAAATAAAATAGTATTTTTCTTTGAAAATAACATTTTTTTTTTTGGAAAATTTTTACTTTTAAACAAATGGATTACTTTTTCTCCCTCCTCACCCTCTACCACCCTAACAGGGAATTTAGTTTTTCTATAATAAGAAATTTTTATTAAATAATAGAAAATATTCTTAAAATTTTATCTCTCATTAGTGTTATAGTGATTTTTGGAGCTGGAATTTGTTTTTTATTGCCAGTGCTTTCTTCTGCACTCGCCTCCCTTATTTATTTATAATTAAAAAAATTCATTTGGATACCAGAAGGCTTAAATAGAAATGCCCTAATATGTATGTTAATCAATAACGGATATCGTCAAATTCTTATATGGCCTGAGAAAAAAGTGGGTTAAAAAAAAAAAAACATTCTTCAAGCCTGTATCTCCATCTTTCGTTTCGTGAATATATTTCACTACAAACAAAGCTTCCTTTGTTTGTAGTTTTATATAGAATTCGATCCCCCCTCGGCTCACACATTCCCTTATAGATATTTATTAATTCAAACTCTACAAATCTTCTTAATAGAGTATATAGGTACTTTATATAATGTTTGATTGAGGAAAAAATAATTCAAATTTTTTTTTTGACTTGAAATTAAAAAAAAAAATCTGCTACATATACTTCATAGGAAGGATATGGGAAATAGTTGCGCATCTCCCAATGGCCAGGGGCTAAAAGGGTGGAATATAAAAAAAAATTCTATATAATGTGGAGCCTACTGCGGAAAGCTAGACGCAAAAAATCTGAAGTGACAAGCAAGGAACACAACTTTCAATTACCGAATGTAAGAGAGTTTTTTACTTTCTCTCACCTCTATATATGTTAATATATAGAGAGAAAGTATTGGATTCATGTCAAAAATTCGTTGTCGAGATTTTGATGGATATACATGTTTTGAGGTCTCCTGAGTGGTTTTCGCGACATGGTCTGTCTGTGTGTTTGTGAACAAAATATCTCAAGAACGGAAAAAGCTAGGAGGTTGAAATTTTATATTTAGGTTAGGCACCCCCTGGGACGTGACACGAAGCTTTTGAACAAAATTAGCCAAATAGTACTAGTAATTTACTGATGTAATTTTTCAGTTTTTTTTCGATTTTCTCAAAATTCGCTCCAACGATTTTTTTAAAGTTCATAAATCAACTAACTATTTTTTAGATGCTCTTTAAAATGTATATTCTCATTTTGCCATTGAAATATTCTGAAGACCACTTTACTCTTTTACTCCATAGAAAAGATAGGGGAAATGGTTGTCATGGTAACAAAATATAAATATTTTCCCATACTTATAAATTTTACATCTTGAATTCAAATGTATCATACTGTTGGGGCCTAAATATATGCCGACACAAAAAATCTGGTGCGATCAGTCACACCAGATTTTACTACTGTATTGTAGTTTAAAAATAAAAATGAAATTTTATATGAAATTCCCTAAAATAATTACAATGATGAAAACTCCAGCATCTCCGTTAAT
>JAKCPI010026818.1:0-25972 GCA_023213315.1 Euborellia annulipes | reverse complement strand
AATATTCACTCAGGAATTCGCAGTGACTTTGCAGCCAGGAGATTAAATAAAAAAATATTTTATTTAATTTTTTATTTGCCGACGTTTCGGTCGCCAATCACGACCTTCATCAGAGCATATGATCATAACATTTATTAAAAAAATTGATACTAAATTACAATTAGAATAGAAATTATATAAATATCAGATGTACTTACAAATATTATCAATTATACACGATCTTAGGTATTTTAATATTCATTGCAATTAAATACAATTTCTTTTTTACTTTGGTATGTACAAAAATATCTTTTACTTGCTGCTCGGAGGTAGGTCTCTTATTCAAATGATACACTGAACTCACATTTATTATTTTTTTGAAATCTTAAAATAAAATTAATCCCACTTTAGTTATAAATAACACATTTAATTTGAGGAAAAAAAAATATTCATTTTTCTAATCAAACAAAGAAATTTCTGTCTCAAATTCATTACAAATTATTCATTCTTAATTTGATTTTTTTTTTTATTCAAATCATATGAAACATTCGAATGTATTTAAAAAAAAAATTTGTAAGCATTCACATACAGTGTAGATTAATTGATTGCCTTGCAGGGTTAAAAAAAAAAAAAAAAGAGAAACGCTATATGTTCATTCTTTAAGCATGAAAATGATATTTACCAAATGAGAGAGGAGAGGGAAGCTATTAATAGAGAGATATCGGAAATCTATTCGAGTAATTCGGGTACAAGTAATCGCTTTCAGTCGTAAACATGTTATCGCGTTATCTCTCTCTCTCTGTTCTCAATTCTCTCCCTATTGCCTATATCTCCTTCCTCAAAAAAAAAAAAAAATTCTTTTATCATCATCAAATCAGATATAATAAAAAATGAAATAAATTGGAATTTAAATTGTTGAGGTAGAGGTGGGCGTAAAGCCTTCTTTTTCTTGTCTGGTTTTATTATTCTCGTGATATTGAGTTGAGTTACGCTTTAGCATTTAAGGATAAGTTTTTAAATTAAAAGGAGAGAAGGAAATCAGTGTTATATCGGATCTCTTGTAGTCTCGAAAAAGAGAAAGACAATTTTTATCACGTGGAGATTTTTAATAATAAATTACCGATTTTGAGAGATACCCGTATAGAAAAAAAAATAAAAAATTAAATTTCTCTAAAACTTGTTTTTAATTTTATTTACTTTCTCTTACCTATGTATATATCTAAAATATATAGAGAGAGAAAGTATTGGTTTATGTCAAAACTTCGGATTTATTTCCCTATTAAAATTTTATTTTGCCAAAAATTGTTAAACTAAATTTAACCTATATAAGTATGTATGATAAAAAAATCTGGTGTGACTGGTCACCCAGCACACAACTTTCTCTTACCCTTTGGCAAGATAAAGTTGTGTACTGTGCTTGCCACACCAGATTTTTTGTGTCTAGATATATTTAGTTGCTCTTAGCACTTTAGTTCCAAACTTGACCACGCGATGATTCATAGATGGCGCTGACCTACGAATGCTTTCACATCAGTAAAATATACTTAAAACTATTTCAACAAAAAATTTCCCTGATATACTTTTTAAAGAGCATCTAAAAAATAGTTCAGTTATGAATTTTAAACAAAATTGTTGCAGCGAATTATGAGAAAACCGCAAAAAACTGAAAAAGTACATCAGTAAAGTACTAGTCTTTTGGCCGATTTTGTTCAAAAGCTTATTTCCACCCCTTGGGAGGGTGCCTAACTTAATTATAAAATTTCAACCTTGTAGCTCTTTTAATTCCTAAGATATTTTGCTCACAGACACACACACCCCGACAGACCATGTCGCAAAAACCACTTTTTTGGATTCGGGGACCTCAAAACGTGTATATCCATCAAAATCTCGACATCGAATTTTCGACATGAATCGAATACTTTATATATTTCATTTATAGGGTAAGAGAAAGTAAAAAGGAAACAAGAAGATGCAGTCAGTGAATTTTCTTTATTAGATTGCAGTCATCCAAGGGCTAACGTTTCGGTCCTAGGTTTGGACTATTATCAGAAATGGGGGCGTGTATTAAAAAAAAGCTCATATCGCCTGCTGAGTGGCTATGTCCGAAATTGCCGGAACTTACTTCAGCACTTTTTTTAAAAGTAAATGAAATAAAAGAAGACATATTCCCCCCCTCCTATAGGAATGTATATTTACCCTTGCCCCCCCCCCCCCAGTTCCGGCGCCTATGAAAATATTTTAATATTTATTTTTTAAATTTAATCTTTCGTTATAATCTTTTTTAATAATTGCACTTTATAAGTAAAGGTTAGCAAACAAACCAATCCTCTGGGTGAAATTAGCTCCTAGTTTAAACACATAGTGCAAAGGGAATGGAGCAAAAACGGCATCTGAATGAAAATCAACCCTCCCCCCCTCTCTCTCTCCAAGAAGAAAGAAGAAGTGTGTTACAGAGGAGTCAAGTCAGTAGACAAAACAATTAAAATAAAGTTGGAATTTCATCTAAGGAACTCCAAACAACCAAAAGCAACCCTTCTCTCTCAATTTCTTTAAAAACAAGGGGGGGGGAGGGAAGCGAAAGAGATAGAGAGACAATGAGAATTGCACACACGAATGTAAACATAATTTCCATATCTACAACCCCTAGGGAAAATGAGAATTTGTTAGACAGAGCAAGTGAGTGTAGGTGGGGGATTTCAACGCCCATCTGAGCATTGAAATTCCCTTGAACAAATAGAGAGAGCCCTCCTTCCTCTTGTACTAGAGTTTTGAGACACGCCCGGATAAATAATATCCCCGAGTCTGTTTTATTATTATACAGAACTAACCCTGTCTGCATATGTATATGATAAGGGATATTCGGTATATAGATGGCTTAATATCTATTTAAATATGATAATTCTTAATTGATGCTGATCGGGGGAACATTGAAATGTTATCGTTGTTATTTCATTCGTTCTGACGGAAGGGACAAAAAATTTTGAATGAGAATTAAAATGGATTTATCAGAAATAATTAAATTGTGTTGTGCGATTACACCATTTATAAAATCACGATATAAGATTCCAGAAATCAGAATTAAAAAAATCAATATAAAAAAATACCGGATCAAATAAGTACTAAAATTTAAAAAAAAAAAATAAATATTCTATCCAACATGTTGATGATCAGAGTAACTCCTTTAAGGTGTGCGTCTCGAAAAACCGTTATTAGCAGATTGAGAAGCTGGTTACTCTAGGCGGCAAGAGATGGCGTTAGTTGCGCCCATAGGGAAACAAGCGTTTTATTTCATTTGAAAGGTTCCAGCAAATTAATTAAAGGCAAAAACTTAATTATTCTTTAACACAATGATTACTAATTTAATTATCTAGAAGATATAGACCGAATTTTTTAAAAATATCTTTTATTTAATGTGATTAATCTAAAAAATAAATTTTTTTTTTCGAAAATCAAAAAAAAGGCCTTCAATAAGTTGTAGATATTTTAAATAGCTTTAATTTAAAAAAAAATTGAGGTCGATAGCTTCAATATTGTGGCCGTTGAAACCTTTCAAAATCAGCACCTCGATGCCTATATACTAATAGTGGAGTGCTGCTAACAACACGCTTTGTTTGTCCAAATCCAGACAAACAAAGCGTGATGACAGAAATCAGAAATTTCTAAATGTAGTTTTGCAACCTTATAGAGGAGTTTAAGACTATCAATATTGACATTTGTCAAGACCTCTAGCCTCTAGGCCACGGGAGGGGCGGGGGCAATGTACTTATATCATTTCATTCTTTGTTTGGCCTTGTGTATTGATGAAGCAATGATATTATAACAAGATTGATGACCCAGCATTATGAGTACACTCTCACTATATTTTTCCTTATTTGTCTGTAAATGTTTTACAGGGTGTCTAAAAAAATATACTCACACTTCAAATGGCGAGAAAAACATTATTTATGAATATAGAGTGAAATTGAATAGCTTCAAAAATAAATGTATTTTTTTTTAGGTCTTTTTCGGCATCTAAGGCCATTTAGATTCCATCCCTATTTATTTCAAATGATTTGTAGTCAAATCAAATGAAATAAATTTTTCTCGCTTGGGACGGAAAGCGGATCCGGGACTGGGAAATGTAATTGAAGAATCATGTTAGCAAATGTTCAAATTGATTACCATTATTGTCCAGACAACGCTGATAACGTGCATCTAGGGATTCGCAAACGTCACGAAACAGGTCATTAGGAGCCCACGGGCTGGTGTAGGGTTTAGCGTGCTAACCTCGTATACTAAAAGTCGTGGGTTCAGACCCCAGGCAGTCCGATGATTTTATTTAAGTCATTTGGATACCGAATGGACCCCCAATATGTATATTAATCAATAACGGATATCGTAAAAGTCTTATATGGTCTGAGTTGTCGAAAAGACTGTGCGAATGTGTGTGTGAGTGTGAGTGTGAATGAGAAAAAAGTGTGAGGTCATTAGGATTTGTGGGGACATCTCAAAGACACTAATTGCACCAAATGAAGAAAATTATCATTGAAATTTGAATTTGAAAGACAATATCGCGATATTCCTAATGATCTGTTTCGTGACGTTTGCTAATCCCTTGGTGCACCCTATCAGTGTTGTCTGCACAATAATGGTCAACAATTTGAACATTAACGAAGATGATTCCAAGAGACATTTGTCTTCTGTATTCGAAGCTATTCCATTTCACTCTATGTTCATAAATAATGTTTTTCTCGGCGTTCAAAGTGTGAGTACATTTTTGAGATACCCTATATTGTATTTTGTGTGCCTTTCTGTAAATATGGTCCTGAAAAAGGAGTTCTTGTGACCTCAAAACGACGGCATTAGCAGCCTGAGAGATCCTTAATAAATGAAAAGGCCTGCACATATCTCCGAGTTTTTTAATTAACACCCATCTAACCAATTATTCCCCAGGCTGACTCACTCATCCACAAATTTTTATTTTGAATGAACCTCCTCCCCCTGGGTAGATTCCATCACATCAATGATTAATTTAACAGGTTATAATCAGTCCCAATTATTTTTTTTTTTATCTTGTATCTATTTCAACTTTTTTTTTTATTTAACGCTGAATTTTTTTTGATAATTCATTTATTTATACCTTTTATTTGTGAAAAATTATTTATAAATCAATTTAATAACAAAAAAATTTTTTTCACGCTCCCTTCACTCGCTATGCTCAATTAATAAATAATTTTAGATAGCGTATAACACATTATTAATAATGGATAGTGTTAAAATTGAGATGGAAAAAATAAATTGATTTGAAAAACGTATTTTTGAAAAAAAAAAAAAAAAAAAAGATTGGTTGTAACAAAGGCAATCAATGTTTAAAGAGAGGGTCCATTTGATGAGTCTTCCCATCCATTCGTTTAATCTCCCCACTAATTGATATCATCCTTTGGATGGATGATGGGTAAATAGATACCACCAACCTGATAGAGGGCTATTAAATTCAATATTCTATTAATAGAGCATATTATATCCTTTTTAAAAGAATAACGGTAGCTCGATTTTATGCAACCTACTCCTATGTTCTCTTGTTTTATAATCCAAGAAATATATTATATCAAAAGTTGCACTAACAGTAAATTAGGCAACCAAAATGACCAACGAAATGCAATTTTCCAAAATACAATATCATCTAGCAAATGGTCTTTACGGTAAATAGGGTTACCATAATTTTTGACTCCAGATCAGGACAGAGGACTTTCGGGGGGTCTGAGGATTATGGAAAAATTTTTGAAAATTAAGCACTGAAATCTGCGCTTTTAGCTAAGCTATCTTGTGAATTTATAAAATATTATCAAACTTAGCTTGATTTTATAAGAAATAAGATTATGATTAGAATTTTTCGCTGGATCATATACATATAGAATGAAGCGGAAAATAAAACCAGCATATATTGGACGCCTCTCACATCAATTTAACCCGTAGATATTTCGATGAATTAAATTGATGTGAGCATGGGCGTAACTAGAGAATTTGCCTGGGGGGGGGGCGGGGGGATGGGACCAGCAATCCTCCGGGTGGCCTTGAAAGCCCCATATTTTCTCAATTTTTCTTGGAGCAGGGAGCTTTCTGGGGGAGGCGGGCCCCCCGGCACTCCCCTAGTTACGCCCATGGATGTGAGAGTCGTCCAATATATGCTGATTTTATTCTCCGGTTGCTTCTATATTAAAAAATAAGTATTATGGGGTTAATAAATTACAAATGTATTACAATTAAACATCGCTAAGTTCAATATCCTCCGGTAGCCATCGGTACATTGTATATTAAAAATTTATAATACAATAACCCCTAAATGGCCTCTGATAGCCGTAAAACCGCGGTTACTTAAAAAACAAAACCTCTATAACATAAACAGAACATTTTAACATAGCCCTCCATCACTTAAATTCAATGTATTTCGTGAGCCTAATAATTTAAGCCCCTCCAATTTAGCCAAAACAGTGAAAAATTTGAATTGAAGATTTTAATAGAGTAAAAAAATTGCCATAAAATGACTTTAGAGTTTTTAATAACTTGGCTTCCAAAATTCATTTGGTCTAATAATAGTTTCTTCTAGCCGGAGGTCTTCGCCATTATTTGAACTTAACAAATTTTATTTATTTTTATTATTTTTGATTGATTCAATAAACTATTCTATAATATAGGAAAGACATTTAAACTAGTCATCAGAAAAAAAAAGAAATATTTTATTATAGTAAAATAAACGAAGTCTATTTATTCACAATTTTCTTACAAAATCTACAATAGTACAGTACATTTCCAACTTGTAAAGTTAAAATAATAGAAACCGACAAGGAACGAAGAGCAAAGTTAACGAGATGGTTGGTTGATGAAATTCCTATTCAATATTTGACAATTAATTGAATATTGACATAAGAGAGAATTGTATACAAGAGAGAGAGTGAGCGAGGGTGTGTCTTGAAGGTCTTAAGGTAAAGGGGTTAGAGATTTGTAATGCGTGCGCAACTTTGGTCTCCTCTTAAAGTAAATAGACCACCACCGCCATCACCAAGAAGAAGCATTCTAATGTTTACTACTGTATTGTTTGCCTATGATTAAGAAGAGGAGCAGAGGCTTAAAGTGAAACAGAGAGAGAGAAGTTTCCTTCATCCTTTCGTTCTTCTCTTTAAAGCAACACGCCCTCATTCGATATTCATATCTCGTTTTTCTTTTGGAATTAACTTATAGTTTGCCTCCTCTCTCTCTCTCGCTTGCTACGATGTACAATTTGTTTAAGGAAGAGAAAAAGACAAAGAGAAAGAATTGCATACATCCATGGTAATAATTAAAAATCTATAAATGTTTATTTAAATTTCATGCCACTACAAATACGGTAGCCTATAATATTAAAGAGAGGGTTCGCTGGTGTAGTGAGCTAGGGTGTCAGCTTCTGCAAAGAAGATCCCTGTTCAAATTCTGGGCGTGCGGGATTTTTCATTAAATAAAAATATTTATTTAATAAGCAAGCCCTGGATTGGAATATAGGATCTCACCACAATAGCCCCCAGGCAACTCTACGAGGAGAGGGAGTTGCTGTGACATCCCGTCCTGTGGAAGGGACGTAAAGAAGGTTCCCTCTCAGTGATGCATTCTTCGAAAGGAGTAGGCTACACGCCGGTGCTGAGGGAGTCCCTCTTCAAACTAGGACATCCTCCCTAGCATAGAAGAGGTTGGATAAAAGGAGCCGGTTGGAACCAGAAATAAGGATTAGTTCACTAGCTAGAGACGAAAGCAGGAGGAGGAGCTAGAGATAGGAGGAAATAATGTAACTTCTTGGGGTGCCGGTAGATGGCTACGGCCAGAGGCCGTTTGGGTTTGAGGTGTGTGTCTCCGTACACGTAAGCACCTCGGGTAAATAAACGGGGATCCCGATAGGAATTTCAAAAATAAATAAAAAAATATAATATTAAAGTATCTTCCATTAAAAAGTGAAATTTTAAATTTCTCTATTTTTTTATCTGTTAGTATTAAAGCTTGATTGATGAATAGTAAAAACTAGGGCCAGCAACGTATAAGAGGACTGAAATAAGAAAGCCGCCATCATGGTTTTTTTACTTTCTCTTACCTATATATGTTAATATAGTGGATTCATGTAAAAAATTCGATGTCGAGATTTTGGTGGGTATATACAGGTTTTGAGGCTTCCTGAATCCAGAAAAGTGGTTTTCACGACATGGTCTGTCTGTGAACAAAATATCTCAAGAACGAAAAGAACTAGGAGATTGAAATTTTATATGTAAGTTAGGCACCCCCCTGAGACCTAACACGAAGCTTTAGAATAAAATCAGCCAAAGAGTACTAGTACTTTACTGATGCACTTTTTCACTTTTTCCGATTTTCTCAAAATTCGCTCTACGATTTTGATTCTTTAAAATGTATATTCTCATTTTGTCATTTAGATCTTCTGAAGACCACTTTACTCTTGTACTTCATAGGAAAGATAGAAGTGGTTGCTATGGTTACGAAATATAAATATTTTCCCATAATATGGCATATTATGCCTACTTGTAAATTTTACATCTTGAAATTCGAATGTACAGCTATACATAAGGACGTTGAAGATTCCTCGAAGAAAATACATGGAGTTACTTTCCTGGTCTCGAGATGGCGTGAAGAAATTTAATTAAAAAAAGAGGAATTTTATTTTATTTTCAGAGTATTTTGACTATTTCTCCGGCCTAGGAATTAAAGTACTGTACATATAAATATATGGTAACTATTAATACATAGAACGTTCTTGAAAAATTGTGAAAAAATGATGATAAAAAGAGACACCAATAGGCCTACAGTGTGTAATTTTCTAGAGTGCATTGTAACTAACTTGATGACAGAGCACAAATAGCCGTTTCTAGTATCGCTTCCTGTTTCAATATGAACCGCTTTGTGGTCATTAAAAAAATTGAGCTCACGCCTTCCAGGTAAATTTTCAAAATATTCCCTAAGTGCTCGAGAATATTTATTAAAAAAATTTGTTTTACTAAAATTTTGACTTTTGGAAGGTTTTGTTTAAACAAATTATGTATTTGGGGGGGGGGGGGGGGGTGTCTTTTCTTAAAATATGAGCACGCGAAAAAATTTATTAACGCCCCTGGCTAAAAATCAGATTTAATTACAAGTCTTTTTCCATAATTTTATGATATTGTACAAAATTATAGATAGTACAGGTAGTAGATGAATTTACAATCGTATATAAATATTTGGCTTTTATATTTGACATGTCTAGCCTAGGAGTGAGTTTTAGTCGTCACAGTCAATCAAATCCAATGTCAAGCGCTGCAAGTTACAACTCTCCCCCGAATGCAATGCATACCATCTAGGTAGAGATATTGCTAGGCCTATGTATAGCCCTATATCACCCACACACACACACATGTAACATGGTATTGGTAGTGTGAAATGCTAAACATCCCACTCACTCACACATTCATTGGTGCCCTTTGGTCCTATTGCTTGTTCGCCTATTATTTAGTATATACTACGTGGGCATATAACAGATAATGAAATAGAAACGTTATTCTCACAAAAAACAATTACTAAACGATGTTCAATGTTGTGAATACAGGATCTTTGATGAGACATCCAACTTTTCCTATCGACCTGGACACCTAATCAAGTTCAACAAAAAACTATAACAAGGAAATGATTAAATCAAGAATTTAGCAGTAAAATTGAAGCAGAGGTATATTTTAAGCCAAGTCTAATTTTCCAAAAATCAATCTAAATTAAATTATGAAAGATCATCCTGTCATAACAGGCAACAAGGGCCCCAGCATGGTCGCCTAAAAATAGACAGCCCACGAAGCCAAACAGTATTAAAACTATAATTATCTCCATTTCAGGTCAAATTTTTGATAACATTTTTAAATAAAATGCAAAAAATTTCTTTTAAAATGTATATATACGCACGTGTTTGAAATTTTTCTAGATCTAAAATAATAAGAAAGTGAGAGAGAGAGAGAAAAAAAGAAAATCGTTTGAAATCCACGAGTTAATCTGGCGTGCTATTGGTTCAAGAAAATGGGCAAAGAAAGAAAGAGAGAGAGAAGAGAAAAGGGCCTAAAGGGGAGAAAGAGGGAAAGGAAAGGGCAAATGATTCAGAAAATTAAAACAGGCAGACACATTCTATCTATTCAAGTGCAAAGGGATTGCCATTGACACCCTCTCTCCTATCTCTCTCTCTCTCTCTCTCCTCAACTCTGACAAGCCAACCAACTTTTTCCATCAAGAATTTTTTTTTTTAATATTTAGAAAACTATGGATTATAAATATAAGCTCTGATAATGAGAAAGTTTTTAACAAAATTTAATTCCTTACTTTTACATATTAGAATTGCAGATAGTGATTGGCATTAGAAACGTTCAAAGGATGTAAATTAATTTAATGTTCCAGGAAATTATAATAGCAACGTCTGAGGTTTTATTTTGTTTACAAAAAACAAGACAGAATATTTAATTAATATCTCTAATTCCGTGGTTCTCAGGTTTATTAAAAAAAATATTCATCAGACTGCCTCGTATTCGATTCCGCGCCCCGTGGCTTTAAGATGATCAATATCTCTTCGTTGATTAGTGTCAGAACTGACATGTTGTGGTTACTCTAAAGGTGGAATTCCCAGCAAAGCAATAGTGGCGTGGCGTCAATAGTGTCACTCCTGTCGCGACGCTGTCGCGGCTTGAGGTTTCCGATGTCGGCAGTAAACAACTAATCTTCTTCTTCTTTCTTCGCCTGATTATTCCTGCAAGGCAGGGTCGGGGGTTCATGGGTTTTTGCGACCGGGAAGGAATAGAACAGGCCGGCCCGTCGCACGGTCTGACGCCAGTTGAAAATATAGAGGGGAAGAGACTGACATGCAAAGAACAGAAGTACTGCCAATCCCAGCTAGGGCAGCTCGTGGTCGTCACCCACGTACGCACAAGATGTGGGTCCCTGAGCACAGTAAACAACTAATCTAAAATATTTTAATTTTTATATCCAGAATAAAAATTATTGTTCCCCAATTATCTGTCCCATATCATACCTGTGATTGGTCAAAATAAGAATGGTTGCTATTGGTCAATTCAGATTGTTATCACACCATTGTGTCAACAGTTAACATGTATTTTCAGTATTTTATGTCATTTCGTTATACTTTGTATTGCTTTATTGCATGACATAACTGTAAATATTAATTTTTTATCTCCTAATCCCAATGTCGTTCCAAGTTGATATCAAACTATATTGTATAGTGTAACATTAAGAAGCAAATATATTTTTTTCATCAAATTTGAAGGGGGGTGTTTCGAGATATTCAACCTTAAAGGACAAGATCACTGATCTTTATTATGTACCTTGTTTGAATATGGCCATGTTGCACACCATTTGAAAGCTTGTTTCCCAACATTTCTAAAATTACTTGTTTCACAGTTCTATCTTTATTAGAACAGGAATTACAGAGGTTTTTGTCTGCACTGTTTGTGAAATTTTCCGTACTTTGGTTAGCCATTACTTTTGTTGTACTTGTGCTACAATTCTATAATTTGGCATTTTTCATTCTCTCATCATGGGCAATGAACACACCAAATTTTATTAAAATCGGAGATGGTTGGGTTGGCAGCTGTGTATATTGGAAATGGAATGACCCGAATGTATTTGTTCGATTCTGTCACCTGCTGAAGATTTCAGAAGTCATCAGAATTTTGGAACTATAGCTAACTAACACCTCGAGGCTTCGTTATATTATTTCCAGAATTAAATTTTTTGTTTTATTTTCATTTTCATCATTAAAACACTTCATTAAGAAAGTAAATTTTAATTTCATAAATATGGAATAGTTACTGTTTTCTCTTTCTCTCTCTATATATACAGATATTTTTCTAACTTAATAATAAAGTTTGACAAAGAGTGAAGAGGGAGTCTTTTGTTTATTTTTGTCATTTTGACCCCATTCTTAGTTTTCCTTGACTTGGGTTCGTGTATCCCCTCTATGCTTCTTAGTATGCTCTGTGCTACTAGTTTAATGCAGCCTCCAGGGGTGTGGAATGGAATATCCTCTTTAGAATAAATTAGGCTCGAGGCGGCAAAGGGGGAGAGAAAAGCTCAGGTAGAAATATAAGTAGGAACGGAATGATCGATTTATGGCTATGCCTTGGTGAAAAAAAAAAGAATCATGTCAGAACAAAGAAAAAATCACCAATTTCTTTGGAGAACTTTTAAAACTGATTTCAAAATCAAAAAGTTTCTAATTCTTTTCACAACTTAGTGGAGCTAAAGCTGACATTTCTTTGACTGAGCCTAAGCTACTCCTAGAGCTAGTTTAGTCAAGAGCTGGCTGGCTACAACTGAATATTAAACAAAAAAAAAAAAAAAGGTTCTTATTAGCCTTTGAGATAAATGTTCTAATGAAATCAAATCAAATGGTCCAGCAGCTGAAATGATTAAATTAATAAAAATCCCATTTGTATAGTAGAAGTGGCTATAGATATGGATTTTATACTGGAAGGCAGGTCCAGCCAAAAATTTAAAAGCCTTTGGATGCTACAGAATATCGAGACGTTTCGGGTCAAATGTCATTTGTATTTTATTAGTGAATACTCAGAAGTAATTTCAAAATTCATAGTAATTTGTATTGCTAATTTCACATCTATGTTAAGCACTATAGGTTAGGTTATTATTTAACCTTTTGTTGAAATTTAATAACAAAAAACTTTGGCCATAGCTCGGCTCAGTGGTAGAATTACCGTCTCTTGTGCTAGGGGTCAAGGATTCACATCCCCTCTCATGCGACAAAAATTTATTTCAATTGAATTGGCTAAATGACCTTGCCTCAAAAGAACTCAAATAAAACGAAGCCATCATTTTTTAAGCATTGTTATCCCATTTGATATCAAAGTTAATTTAATTTTTTTGTTCTAACAAAAATCATAGAAATTTACTTGTTTATATCTTTTAAATGAGTTGTAATTAAAAATAAGTATCAATAAAGAATTTTTATGGTCGTAAGTACAGTACAATACAAAATGGAAGGAGGGCATGTCTGCAATTTAATATTAAAATTAATAATGGAATGTGACGTTGAATTTTAAGTGTCGAATAAAAAGACTATCAAACTCTGATTGATGTTATCATTCCATTAGAAAGGGAAGATACACCCAGGGTAGATCTTTTTTTTTTAAGGCTATTTCTCATTAAAGAAACATTTTTATTATATTGATATTATACACATGAATATAATAATCATATAAGAATTTAATTCAGCAAATGAACAAGAGATGGAATGACTTTTATAGATTTGGTGATCTGAACCATTGGCATCAAATGACCCCCCCCCCCCCCCAAGGGCTCTGATTTTTATAAAATTTTATATTATTCTAAATAAAATATTTCAAATCCGAAACACCATCTGTCACGCTGTTTTTTAGGCAAGGATGTAAGGGAGGAAATTTTCCAAATGAGTTTTATTCCTAATATTTCAAAGGCACAAAGGCTTTTCTTTTTCAGAGGAAACTCATATTACACTCCGTTAACATTACAATTACAGCCAAGGTTTTTGCATCAAGAAAGCCAGTTGGCCTCGATAACTTTAAAGAGCATTCTAATTTGACAAATTCTAATACAAATTCATTTATAACATTTCTTGAATGAAATGAATTTGTACCTATTAGAATTTGTCAAATTAGAATGCTCTTTAAGTTATCGAGGTTAAATGGCTTTCTTGATGCAAAAACCTTGGCTGTAATTGTAATGTTAACGGAGTGTAATGTGAGTTTCCTCTGAAGAAGAAGAGCCTTTGTGCCTTTGAAATATTAGGAATAAAACTCATTTGGAAAAATTTCCCCTCTTACATCCTTGCCGAAAAAACAGCGTGACAGTGGTGTTTCGGATCATGTCTCTCGGCATCACTCATTAATCTTCAAAATATATCTACGGGTAGGCCTATATAAACTGACAAAATTAAACAATTAATTAAATTAAATATCTATTGGCCAAATTTTAGTACCTATTTGTAAGTAAATTTTAAGAACAAACATGTTTGCCCCCCCCCTCCCAAGAAAATAAATGCAATCAGGGCCGGCTTAAGGCGGTTACACACGTGAGAATTATTGGGGTAGGCCAGAAAGGGAAAAATAATAAAAACCTTACATTCATACATAGTAAAAACTTAATTATTATGGACTCTTCAAGCGAAATTAAATTTGTATAACTTTTGTTTAATAAATAAAACGTTGCTTGAGAGAACAATAAATATAAATTATTATATTATATATATTATATGGTTAATTAATGTAACTTAAATATTTTTACTGAGTGAGTATAAAATCAAACAAAGATTTTTCTATAATTATAAAACGGGTTTTTAATTTTTTACCTATCAAACCAATAAATAAACTACAAGAATCAGTTAAGGGTTTGCTATTTTGGCCTACACAAGTTCAGTACATCACACTTATAAGGCTTTAAAAATTCAGTTACAATATGTTTTACTTTGCAACTCTCATTGTAAGGGGCGCCATAGTTCATCCTTACACACACAGCATTTCGCTCTCAGGCCGGCCCTAAATGCAAGTAACCCCCCTCCCCCTCCTCCTTATTATATTGCATGTGTAAGAAATTTTTAAAAGGAGTTCCCATTATCTTTGAATTGCAACAATCAATTATTTTGAGAGTCTAAAATACCCGGCCAATATATTTCATTTAATTCAACAAGAATAAATAAATAAATAAAAATAACTTCTTTAAAAAAAAAAGGCAAGCAGGTTATTTGGCCTTTCGCAAAACCTTTCATTGGTCTTTTTTGCTTCTTTTTTTTATTTTGCTTTGAGATTTTTTTTTTTTTATCTTTGAAAGGGTGTTCAGCTATTCATGTTTAGTACAGTTAAGACGAGGAAAGAGAGAAATTGGAAAGACCAGCGTCTGCAAGAAGTCCCTTAAAAAAAGGGAGGAGGGACTTGAATATAGGTACTCTAGTTTACTCAAACGAGCAAAACTTTTTACACTCTCTTTTCCTAAATAGTTAAGTCAACAAGCACATACACTCTGGTGATCTTAACTATTGGATTAACTTTCATTTGAAGAGAAGGGAGAAAAAAAAGCTGGGTACTCGGACGCTTTCTTCCCAAATCTAAGAGGAATTTTATTTTGCATTTTTGCAGTGAAACTTGTTTACGCTCAGCAATTCAAAGCGTTACCTAACGCTCCATCAGGTCTATCCTCTAAAAACAGGTGTTAAAATTTAAAATAAACAAAACAAATGGGTGTTAAAAAGTAATGTAAGTGTTGAAAAATGCTATTCAAAATCATTTACTTGCCTCAAATAGCTATTCTGTAAACAAAAATTTAAAGCCAAAGCGTTAACATTTAGTAAATAGTGTTAAAAATTAATGCCATGTCCATGAGGGTGCCTTTAATATTTTAACGTCGTGTTTAAAATAAATAAAAATAGCGTCCTTAACCTAAAAAATAAGGTTATGTTTTTGATAGCTTTGAAAAAAAAGCAACATGTTAACGTCGATGTTAAAACACTTTGGTTAGAGAATAGCATTTTTTTAACGCTGATTATTTTTACATTACTTTTTAACACCCATTTGTTTATTTTAAATTTTAACGCCTGTTTTTAGAGAATATACCCTTTACTCTAGTGAAAGAGAATCTCGGTCAGATGCGTGGAAGTCCAGACTGCTAGACTCAACACATTTGGTTACCTTTATTTGATAAATGATTAAGCTCACATTTTCGTCTCGAATACTTTCACTGTCTGAATTTAATGCCTTCGTGGGGTGAAATAAATTAATCGATGAAAAATAACACAAGAGGTATTAAATTAGTCATCATTTATACCTATATATAGTATATAAAGCTAATTTACAATAACTTTTTGACATCTTATCTCTCTCTCTCATTCTACGAATATTTTAATGCCATATCAAAAAGGTAAAAGTTTTCAGAAGTGATTATAAAATGAAATATTTCAAAGGATTATTAGAACAAACAAAAAAAAAAGAGAAAAAAACAGATAAGTAAATAAATAATATGATTAAACTTAAATAAAAAAAAGAAATAAAACGTCATTAGTTATTCAAAAAAAAAAAACATTGCTAATAAAAAAATGAATATTTAATAATAAAATAACATGTTTTAGGAAATAAAAATGTAAAAGAAATATTCAAGACAGCGAACCTTTGACCAAGCCAGCAAAAAATCACATTACCTTTTTATCATGGTAAAGTTAGAAGTGAAAAATCTTTAGCCAAAAATTTCTCACCTTGTAGAAACCTAATATAATCTTAAAATATAATTAAATGGTGGTTTATTTCTTAATAACAGACAAATACGAAGGCAGTATCTGTTGCTTGGGACAGAGGTAAAGATCTCACTTCATTCTTTAATTACCTCTTTGAGAGGCGATAGGCCATATTTTTCTTTATTTCAATTTCATTTTCCTTCTTATTATTTATTTACTTGTTTATTTATTCATCTATTTATTTTTATTTTGCTATTAATCTTTGTTTTTATACTATACTATTTTCACTTTATTTATTATGAATGTGCCATTTCAAGGATGACGTTGAGGTAGCGTGCTAACTTTATATACCAAAGATCTCGGTTCGGAACAAACCATTGGCAAATACTCATATCCGTATATTATTAATAAAGCCAGTTGAATACCAATGGGTCTAAATAAGATTGCCTGGACCCCAAAACTATATAATTTCAAATAAAACAAATGAATCGTAAACTAGGCTTAAATGCGCCAACAATGCTGCCAGATAGAAAACTGTAGTGCAAGGAGTGAGCTTCATGACGAGGGCCAATGAGAAAACTGTGCTGAAATTGTTTAAAAACTAGTTTCTAGCCAACCAGAATAAATTAAAGACCAAAACTATTTTATTTTAATATTATGAATGTAACAACTAATGTAACTCTCGAAAAGAGAGGAGAACATCGCAAACTGTTGTATTGTTCAAAGATGCTCTAAGAGTGACAAACTCAGAGCAAATAAATACTTATTTCATATTACTAATATATAATACTTATTCCAAAAATATTGACTACCAATTAATTAATAGACCAAGTCTAAAAATAGGAATTAAACTTTTTGAATTCTAAAGAGCTCATCTATTGAAAATGGACTTTACAAAATGTTATAAAACGTTAATTATTATTATTAGCATATGATACCATGAGCAAGCGAGAGAGAGAAAGAGTTAATTCCGTTAAAAGTTTGCTTGGTTGAAAAGCTCGTTGAATTATGCGAGGCAACGCATCCCCCCCTCCCCCTCTCTACTCCTTTATACACGTATAGATGGATACGTAGTTCTACATACAAAGATATATTCAGTCCAGCAGGCTGTAAGCCTTTCTCCCGAGGGGCAGTTGACACTCTCACCCTCATTGGTGAAAGCATTCAGAGCATTTTTTCTTGTCTGCCTCTGCCTCTATACATCCTTCTTTACACAAAATTTATTTTGGTTATACAGAGGGAAATTCTTTATTTTAAACAATGATAAAACAAAATGTATTGGAGATATCATTTTAATTAATTTTTGTTTACATAGCGGTACGTTAACATTTTTTTTTTCAATGCTTTTTAAAAACGATATCGTGACGGTGGCCACCGTTCTGCCCAAAACAATGGGAGAGTCTGAAATTTTGGACCACTTTGTTCCGTGCCGATCTTGGCGATTGCATCACGAATATCGTTCTTCAGCTGATCCAGGATTTGCAGACGATTAGTATACACCAAGGATTTGAGATGTTCCCATAAAAAACAATCTGGCGAGCGGGCTACTGTAGCTGAACATTTTTTCTTGAATTAGAGTGGCCAGGGTTCGCCAGATTTATCACCCTGTGATTCTTTTTTATGGGGATATTTCAAATCAAGTTGGCGAATACCAATAGTCCGCAAACCATAGATCAGCTGAAGAACGATATTCGTGATGCTATCGTCAGAAAATGCTGGCCAAAGCTGCAACACACTTATGCCAGCGCTTGATCCAATCCTTGAAACATTTTTTATATTCGGTTTTCGGCATGTCCATCAGTGCTTCCCGCGAATTTTTCCATTACTTCCTCTCGGCTGCTGAAACGCGTTCCCAGTATGGTTTTTTAACTCGATTGAACAGATAGAAGTTACAGGGAGGCCAAATCAGGTGAATTCGGGGGCTGTTGTGATGGTATTTGTTGCATTTTTCGTCAAAAAATTTCGAATAATGATGGCACTGTGCGACCGTGCGTTATCATGGTGCAAAATCCACGAGTTTTCTGCCCACAATTCTGGTCTCTTCCCGAGTCAAATCGAACCCTGGTTTGAACCTTTTAGTCCTGAATTCCTCTTGTTATTTGATGGGATGTTATTTATTTACAATTTTGTGAAAGCCTACTGAT
Organism: Euborellia annulipes; assembly: GCA_023213315.1. Taxonomy (NCBI): domain Eukaryota; kingdom Metazoa; phylum Arthropoda; class Insecta; order Dermaptera; family Anisolabididae; genus Euborellia; species Euborellia annulipes. The sequence continues at coordinate 7,603 of JAKCPI010026818.1, read as the reverse complement.
TCTACCAAGGAGAATTAGAAGATTCAAACCAGTACTTGAACCCTGTTTGAACCTTTAAGTCCTCAATTCCTTTGTTATTTGATAGGATTAAAATTTGGTTAAAGCCTACTAAACCTACCAGGAGAATTAGAAGGTTCAAACCAGTACTTGAACGCCTGGCTTGAACCTTGCAGTATTCAATTGAGGACTAAAAGGTTCAAGCCAGGCGTTCGATTTTGACTCGGGAAGTACTGGTTTGAACCTTCTAATCCTCTCGGGTAAAAATTAAAAACAGTGCGATCTCAGCGCCAAAGCTTTAATAGATGACCACCTTTCATTCTTCGTTATTTTCTCTCATCCCTTGGATATTTGGATTTATTATCGATAAAAAAGAAGTAAGTTTTAAGTTTTATTTTCATTTTTTTCATTAATTTTCTTTATTATTATTAATTATTTTTATTTATTTAAGGGCCAACGTTATAAAAACAAGCCAAACAAAATAATAAGGTTAGCTGTTATTTTTATTTTATTTATATAGATGTAATCTTATATTCTATTTAATTTTTTCAATTATATTCATTATAAATTTTAGTTGTAAAAACACATTGGCCTGAAGAAGCCACTTTAATTTTAATAAATGAATCAAGGAACATTGGCCATTCATGTCATTTTGAAAGGTAAGAAGACAAATTAAAAAAGATTATAAATTTATAAATTAATTTATATATTTTTCACATTTCCAGAGAACTAAATGAAGTTCTTACTGAAAAGAAAAATATTTTTCCACACGTGATAATGGTATAGGCCTACATATACAGTCAAGATAAAAATTAATGTGATTTATTTTAGAGATGGAAACTCATTTTTACATCCATATTTTCTTTAAAACAATTTCAGTAATGAATCTCCAGAAATATTGAAATCGACACGAAGAGCATTTGGAATTTTTAAATATATGTTATCTTATTCTCAAATTAAAGAAAATTGATATTTAAACAAAAAATATTTTATTTAAAAATTAATTTGATTTTCCTTTTATTTAAGAATTTAATTGTAGCGAAATGAAGAGCAAAACGTGAAGATCCATCAAAATCTCGACATGATCCAATACTTTCTCTCTATATATATTAACATATATAGATGTAAGAGAAAGTAAAAATTTCGAATGTGGAGTGCCAAGTTGTATAAATTAGCAAAGAGGTATGCTTGTTTTTGGCATTGAGAAAAATAACTTTTGAGTGTTTTCTTCAAATATTTCGATGGCATTTAATAGGACTTCTTCATCAGCGGTGAAGTGCTATTAAATGTCTTCGAAATATTTGAAGAAAACACTCTAAAGTTATTTTTCTCATTGCCAAAAAACAAGCATACCTCTTTGCTAATCTAACAAAATTATCAGAACTTTTTTGTCACTCTGTATATATGTATATAAACAAATTTTAAATGAGAATTTATAGGCCTAAACTAGGATTCCAGCATTCAATACTGCTGGTCGTAATAGTAGATCTGGTAGACTTAAACTAGTATTTCGAATACCTGGTCTGAGTCTAAACATGTCAAAAGGGACATAAGTAGACTTGTTAGAACCAAACCAGACTATAAAATTTCCATAGAAACCATGCTTTCAAATCCTAGTTTGATTCTGTTAAGTCTACTTAGACAACAATTAGATTCTGAGGTTTTGTAGACTCAAACCAGGCGTTCGATTTCGACTCGGGTTTCGGCGAATTGCTTCACGCAAACGTCTCATGACGCCCAAATAATAATACTCTTTGTTTACTGTCTGGCCTTCTGGCAAAAATTCATGAGTAATATGCCTAACATCTTCAGGGTTTAGTGTGAAATTTATTTATTTTATTTGCTTGAGAGGTGAAATAAGTCCTTCAAATCGCATAGTTTTGACTTTGGCGTTTCTCCTGTACTATTTTTTGTTTATAACTGTTCGGTAAAGTTAATTATAGAGATTTAGTAATTTCCCTATTTTGTTTTTATTCATCCTATATCGTTCGTGATGTATACGTATATGAATCATTCGTTATTGATATAATAATTTCACAAGTTAATTATATATTCGGATGCAAATCTAAATGGCCAAATGATAATAATTTGGTGAGTTGGATTAATATTAATAATAATATTATTATTTGTGAAATCCATTAAATTCTATACCAACTTTTTCTCATTTTATGATGATGATATGATTTTTCATAAAAAAATAAATTTTTTTTTTTGATCATTATAGATGCATCAATACATAATTGAATGATGATGGATGATTTGCATTTAGGATTTGTCATCCATTTTGATTTAATAAAAACATGATTGCAAAAGATTGTTTTGTGTATACAAAACAAAAAAAAAAAAAAAAAAAAAACCTAAACGATTAAATCTTTTGATTTCAAATTTAGATAAGAAAACGTGTCGAGTATATAATAGGAAAAGATAGTGCCCTGATATTATTGACTCTAAGTACTAAATAAAATACATTTTATTTCATTACTAAAGATAACATTCAAGCTCAATTCAATTCAAATTTTATCTTTTGAATCAAATAAAATTATTGAAATTTATTTTTTACATACTGTACATACAGAGATAACATATTCTTGATTAAATGAATACACATATTATTCTTTTATACGAATTATATGTTTTTCAATGAATAGTCCTACACAGTAATATTTTTCAAAATTATATGGTTAACATGAAATTATTATTACATATGCAAGCAATCATTTCTATTAATATAAAATAAATATCTGATCAATTTAATAGAGATGGTTTAACATTCAGACGCTGTAATTACTTTACAAAATTAAATTGGAAAACAGGATTTCCAAAGGTTTATTACTTTCTCTTACATCTATATATGTTAATATATATAGAGAGAGAAAGTATTGGATTCATGTCAAAAATTCGATGTCGAGATTTTGATGGATCTTCACGTTTTGAGGTCCCCTGAATCCAAAAAAGTGGTTTTCGCGACATGGCCTATCTGTCTGTGTGTCGTCTGTGTGTCTGTGAACAAAATATCTCAAGAACGAAAAGAGCTAGGAGGTTGACATTTTATATTTAAGTTGGAACCCCCCTGGCACGATACACGAAGCTTTTGAACAAAATCGGCCAAAGAGTACTAGTACTTTACTGATGCACTTTTTCAGTTTTTTTAGATTTTCTAAAAATTCCCTCGAACGATTTTTTTTTTAAATTCAAAAATCAATTATTTTTTAGATTCTCTATAAAATGTATATTCTCATTTTGTCGTTGAAATCTTCTGAAGACCACTTTACTCTTGTACTCCAAGAAAAGATAGGAGAAATGGTTGCCATGGTAACAAAATATAAATATTTTCCCATACTTATAAATTTTACATCGGGCCCGCGGGGCTTGGAGTAGTTGGTAGCGTGTCTACCTTCTATACCGAACGTCGCGGGTTCGGACCCCAGGCAGTCCGATAATTTTATTTAAGGCATTTGGATACCAAATGGCTTAAATAAAAATGCCTGGACCCCCAATATGTACATTAATCAATAAGGGGTATCGATTAAAGTCTTAAATGGCCTAAGTTGCCGAAAAGACTGTGTGAATGTGAGTGTGAATGAGAAAAAAGTGTGAATGTTTTTTTTATTAAAAAAAAAAAAAAAAATTTACATCTTGAAAATCGAATGTACCGTAGGCGTACTGTCGGATACTTAATATATGTCGACACAAAAAATCTGATGTTATAAGTACACAACACAGGGGGGCCTGGCAACGGAGAAGATCAACAGTCACCACAATCGTTGAGGTTAAGTGATGCCAAGCGCGGCGAAAGCTCGGGATTGGTGACCCCGAGCAATCAGCGTGTGGAACGCCCCCCGGTTGCCATCGGTACAATGTATATGAAAATTTATATAATAAATAAATAACCCCTAAATGGCCTCTGTAGCCGAAAAGGGTTTTCAAAAAAAAAAAAAAGTACACAACACAACTTTCGATTACTGAAAGTGCGATCAGTCACACCATATTTTTCTAAAAACCATCTAACAAAAATAAACTCCAAAAATGATTTCGATTTAGGAAGTTAAAATAAGCTTATTATTAAGCATTTTATTTTTTTTAAGCTACCCGAGACCATTTAGACGCCATTTTGCTAAAATAATTAGTAGCCAATATAATTTAGAACAATTCCAATTCGAGGAACGAATGAATACCTGATCACTAGCACAAGAGGCAAGATCTATATATCTACGTCAGCTCAGGGTCTTTTAGCGATCTGATTGATAACAACTTATTATAATATTCAGATATTAGAATATTGAAAGCATTCTGAACCTATTGTTACATGGAAATGTAAATTTAATTAATGATCATTGAAAAGGACAGAAATTATATATTAGACTATTTAAGTATTATCTAAGAGGCCATTTAAATATTGCGTAAGCACCCTAGGAAAGGGAAGATGTAACCCATTTGCTTATTTATTCTTGCTGACTGGTTTAATCAGTTGCTTATGTCATTATTCTTTAACAAAAAAAAAAACAATCGAAAAAATAGAAATGGAGATTCAACGATTTGTTTATTATTGATGACAAGGGGGAGGAAGGCAAAGCAGCTAAATTTTCTTTACGTTATACTTGGACAAATTTCTTCTCTTCTCCCTTCCCCTTATCTAGTGGCGTAGCGAGCTTAACTCACGCCAGGGGCACAAAACTTTTTTAGCGCCCACCACCCCCATTCGAAAACCATATAATATTATATGTAAAATATTTCAAATTATTATATTACTCTGGCACTACATTTAAAATATATTTTTCAGAAATCAATTATAATAAAAATAAAAATTATCCAGCAATTTTTTTGTTTTGCGGACCATTTGGCGCCCCTTTGTGAGTAGCGCCCGGGGCATGATGACCCCCTTTGTCCCCCCCTCGCTACGCCACTGCCCTTATCATAACCCTAAACCACATCCCTTACATAAACATTTCGTTTGGGGGGCAAAATTATCTCAATATTTTAATCAGACAAAATTTAGTGAGCCTGTGCCAATTGGGCTGCCTAACTACCGGGCTTTAGTCTCAATATATTGCAATAAATGGTATGTTGTAATAAGGGGGAACGGGAGCGAAGGCGTTCCGCATGTTTTTCCCGATAAGAGGGCGTTGTGTGTCATAAAAAGTATGCCCAAAAATCAAGTATCAAAAATTTGCCAAGAGATGTCAGAATGGTAGCTAATAATATTTAATGCATTTGGTTGATTTTCATTGATCTTTTAACAATAAATACTTTATAAATGTTATTATATATTATGTATCTTTTATAAAAGCATAAAAATATATAAATATAGGCCAGATGTAGGCTAATACTATATCGTCTGTTAGACTAGCCTGCCATCTATTGCAAGAATGCTGAACTAATTTGACAGTTGAATTTTAAATAAATCATCCAAGCTTATTTTAAAAATTTCTTAATTAATATGTGATTAATAATAACAATAAATTCATTTTTAAATTAAAAAAAAATTAAAGATTATTGGGACAGATTGTTTTTTTGTATTTGCTTGATAACAAAAAAATTAATTACGATAATTTTTTAATAAGTCATTAAAAAAATTATAGGTCGATGTCCCAATAATCTCTTATGAATTTAATTCATTTAAAAAAAAACCACATTGAAAAATCCCTTTTAATAGTCTAGATTTTTTTTTAAAGTACGTTTAGACGTCGCTCCTGAACCCCTTTTATTTATTTATTTCCTTCATATTTTTAAGAAATTACTATTTGATTATTTATTAAATTGTATTTTAGTAAAAAAAAAAAATATTGTCAAAGCCCCTCATGAGAACAAACTAACTAATTGTTCAAAATATACCTAAGTGCATATAATAAAAAAAAGAGTTGTCTAATAAAAAAAAAAGTTTTGGTTGATGTTTAAAAACTCAATATTTTCGTTGATGAACGCATTCAATCAGTTTTAATTCATAAAAAAAAAAATAAATAAATAAAAATAAAAACGCTAGGGAAAAATGTATTTTGAATACCAAATCAAATATTTTATAATTAAAATGATTTAATCCTGAGTCCAGTTTTATTTGTAAGGCTGATGATGATGAGGTGGGTGAATATTTCTCACGTTTGTCCGCCCTTTTGGAGTTTAGACAGACAGACAGCTTCTGAATAATGTATTCTATAGAGGAAGGAAAACGGAAGGGAGGAAGAAGGAACGTTCCCGAGGGAGAGGCATTAAGGAGACACCCCTTCACCGTCACCTCTTACCTCTCACAGTCGCGAGTTGGAGTTTACTTTAACTTATATTTATACAAATATAGAAGACAAGGCAGAGAGAGAGAGAGAGAGGGAACAAAAAAAAAGAAAATAAAATAATAATAAAAAATCAACTTATAATAGAAATTTCAAAATCGATGAGTTGAATGTAAAATATATGATAATTGTACAAAAATTCGATTTAACGTTTTTTAATGATAATTGATTTTTAAATTATTGTCGCTTTTAAGGCCACACATGATTTTTAAAACAGGGGTGGCCAAACTTGAACCAAAAGTGTTCACAATTGCTGAGAAACATTAAAGTCAAGTGATTATTTTGAGAAAAAAAGGTATTTTGTATTTACAGTGGCGTAGCGAGCTTAACTAACTAACCCGGGGCACAATACCTTTTTAGCGCCCCCCCCCTATCGAAAACCATATAATATTATATGTAAAATATACTCGCAAATTAATAAATAAAGTAAAATAAAGTCATAGGCTCAAGATAGGCTTTAAATTTTAGACAAAAAATGTTGTTAAATAAAAATTATCCAGCAATTTTTTTGTTTTGCGGACCATTTGGCGCCCTTTTGTAAGTAGCGCCCGGGGCATGATGCCCCCTTGCCCCCCCCCCACTACGCCACTGTGCATTTATTGCCATAAAAAACTCTCATGGTAATTATAATTTCTTTATGTTACAAAAAAACACCTGGTAAAATAAAATTAATCATTCTAAATTCAATTTTCAAATAAGCACACATTGCTTTTGGCTTACAAAAATTTATTTATTTTACAAAAGTTAGCTAATTTTTGAAATATTCTTTAGTTTACTGTAGCCATATAATGGTAGATGGCATCCCATTGATATGGAAAATTGAAATAACTCATTTTCAAAACAAAAATGTGACTTACAACACATATTTCTCAGCCCTCCAATTGGTTTATTATGCGCTCTGAATATGATTCCCGCAAAATCAAATTAAAAATGTCATTTTTTAACAATTTGGCTGGGGGGAGGGGCACGGGGCCAGACATACTCCAGTGGACCTGGAAGGCCCCATATTGTCTCAATTTTTCTTGGGGCGGGGAGCTTTCTTCCTAGTCACGCCCATGCTTGTTGTATTTGCTACTACAATTATTGTATTATAAACATATATATTACTGATCCGGCGAACTCTAATGCCACCCAACACATTATTTTCATTCTTATTTTACTAGTATGTTTTTTTCTACTTTTCATAAATGTAGCATTTATTTTGGGGGAGCTTTCTGGGGGGAGGCCGCCACCCTGGAACCCCCTAGTTACGTCCATTCTTGTAGTTTTTGGCCTTTTTTTTGAAAATCTCGTCTATTAATGTTCGTCTGTGAAAATCTAAAACT
>JAKCPI010026817.1:0-43604 GCA_023213315.1 Euborellia annulipes | reverse complement strand
AGTAACAAAATATAATGTATGTATTTAAATTTTATATCTTGTATTCTAATATATTGCCAGAAACTAAGGATATGTTGACACAAAAAATCTCGTGTGTCAAGCACAGAACACAACTTTCAATTGCCGAATGTAAGAGAAAGACCTTTTCAACTAGAGTCAACGGTTAGCAGTTTAAGATACAACAAATGATGCGTGTATTTGTTCTTTTCTGAGGTCGAGAATCTTCTTTAAAAAATTAATTGAAATTTTCGAGTTCACCCCTTTTAAACTTTTCTCAATTTTAATAAAGATGCAAATGTTTATTTAATTCTTAAAAAAAAAAAAAAATTAATGGAGAAAATTTCTATTTTTCTTTTCAAGTTAAATTAGCTAACGTTAAGTTTATTATATCGATTAATAATAAACTCCCCCATACCCGGGTTTGAGATAATTTAAAGTCCGGATGATAGACTTAGATCGGAAAAGGGTTTTAGGTGCGGGAACTCCTATCGAAGTCATAATTTAAATAAATTGATAAAGAGAGAGGAAGGAATGGGGGGTGGGGGAGGGGGTATTAAAAAATAAAGAAAGAAGCCCAATGATGATGATGATGATGATGGTAGCGATATATAATATTCGCAGGCCGAAAAGAGAATGAGATAGAGCTAATGTGATTCGGTAATGTTTTAATTATAGCCCCTTTCTTATCTAAATATTGAACGTTAGATAAAGTCCGTATGTTTATTTAAGAGGGGGAGGGAGGGGGGGAGATCACCAGGACCAGCCATCTTCTGTAGAAATATTCTCTCTCTTTATCGGAGAGTTGAAATCAATAGCACGGGGGTTCAATTGAGGAAATCAAATTCATTTTTACTTTCTCTTACCTATGTATATATTAATATATAGAGAAAGTATTGGATTCATGTCAAAAATTCGATGTCGAGATTTTGATGGATATACACGTTTTGAGGTCCCCTGAATCCAAAAAAGTGGTTTTCGCGACATGGTCTGTCTGTCTGTGTGTGTCTGTGTGTGTGTCTGTGAACAAAATATCTCAAGAACGAAAAGAGCTAAGAGGTTGAAATTTTATATTTAAGTTAGGCACCCCCATGGGACGTGACACCAAGCTTTTGAACAAAATCGACCAAAGAGTACTAGTACTTTACTGAGGCACTTTTTCAGTTTTTTTCGATTTTCTCGAAATTCGCTCCAACGATTTTTTTTAATTTAAAAATCAATTATTTTTTAGATTCTCTATACAATGTATATTCTCATTTTGACATTGAAATCTTCTGAAGACCACTTTACTCTTGTACTCCATAGAAAAGATAGGAGAAATGGTTGCCATGGTATCAAAATATAAATATTTTCACATATAAATTTTACATCTTGAAAATCGAATGTACCGTACTGCCGGAAACTAAATACATGTCGACACAAAAAATCTGGTGAGACAAGCACAGTACACAACTTTCGATTACCGAAGGAAAGAGAAAGTTGTGTGCTGTGCGCCAGTCACACCAGATTTTTACTTCTTGAATTCTAATATATCGGCGGAAACTAAATACATATGTATATGTCGACACGAAAAATCTGACGTGACAAGCACAGTACACAACTTTCGATTACCGAAGGAATGCGACAGTCGAAAAAAAAAACTGAAAAAGTCCATCAGTAGAGTACTAGTACTTTTTCGCCGATTTTGATCAAACTCCATTAGATGCTTGCGAGATGGGTACTTAGCTTAAGTAAAAAATTTGAGTAATGAGAGTTTTGTTTTTGTGTTATTTTACTAACATATATTTTTGATATTTCATTTAAAATTCATTAAATTTATTGTAGTCGCGGGTTCGGACCCCAGGCAGTCCGATGATTTTATTTAAGCCATTTGGATAAATAAGAATGCCTCGACCTCCAATATGTATATTAATCAATAACGGATATCGTCAAAGTCTTATGTGACCTGAGTTGCCGAAAATACGTGTGTGAGTGTGAGTGTGAATGGGAAAAAAGTGTGAGTGTTTAAAAAAAAAAAAATATGAATTCCCAAAAAATGTGAATTACTCAAAAACTAAAAACTCTCGATTCTCAAATTTTATACTTAAACTAATGTAAGTAACTCTATCACACATATCTCGAGAAATTTCAATAAATTCGGCCAAAGAAAACTAATACATTACTAATGTTCTTTTTCAGTTTTTTTTTTATCTCAAACTTCATTATAAGGATTTTGATTAAAATTCATAAATCAATTATTTTTTAAAATATACATTCTCAATTTGATCTCAAAATTGTTTGAAGGACCTTTCACTTTTCTATTTAAAGTGAAAACTAAATATATAGAGTGCGGTCAGTCACGCCAGATTTTTTTTTTAAATATACGAGAGGGTGTAGATTAGAAATATCTTGGTATAGGAGTGGGAATAGAGACAAATTCTTTTTTTTCTCTCTCTCTCTCTCTGGTTCAAACCCCAGAGGCCAAATGACGACACACACACACACACACACACACACACACACACACACATACAGACACCCTTCAGTGGTTGTCTTTTGGGAAATATGTAAAAACTTAAAAAGGGAGAAAAAAAGGAAGAAGAGAAGAGAATGGAGAGGTAAAACTTTTGCGGTTACCGGTCTTTTTCTTCCTTCTCACTCTTCGTTTTTTTTTTACGTTCGTTGTCGTCGTGACAAATACAGAATTTGCATTTAAATAGGGTATTTCCATCTGTGATATGCGCGTCAACTAGTGTGTGCTCTACCTCCATTCCTCTCATTCTCGACCAAAAATCCCTTCAATAATCAACAAAAAAAAAAAAGAAAACCATTTGAATTCTTTATTTCCACTAAAAAAAAAAAAAAAAAAAAAAACAACAATCACTTGGATCAACGTCATCGCCATTTAACCTTAAATTGTAATATATCCCTTAAAAATATTTTAATCTGTCTGTCTTTCTCTCACGCTCTGTTTGACCGACTTCCCGTAATTTTGAAATGAAATTTTGCAGTCTTGTATAGGACATTATGGAGAGTCCCGTAAAAATACTCGGGTCCCGGAATTCCAATAACTTTTTGAGTTATTAATTCCTAAAGTTACGATTTCTCCCATAGGAAATGTATAGAGAAATATCTATATATTCTTTGCATTTGTATTAATATATTCTATGAATGTAAACAAATCTTCAAGCAGGCCAGGCACTGGATTGGAATAGTAGTAATAATAATTTTCTTAGCCCACGGGGCTTGGAGTAGTTGGTAGCGTGCCTACCTCTACACCAAACATCGCGAGTTTGGATCCCAGGCAGTTCGATAATTTTAATTAAGGCATTTGGATACCAAATGGCTTAAATAGAAATGCCTGGACACCCAATAGATATTATAAATAATAACGTTTATCGTCTAAAAGTCTTAAATGGCCTGAGTTGCCTAAAAGACTGTGTGTATGTGTGTAAGCGTGAATGAGAACAAAAGTGTGAGTGTTTTTTCAAAAAAAAAAAAGGCGAGGGTCCACGGCAGGCGGGCCCGAGCCATTTGAAGGGGCAAAGAATAATTTTCTTTGAGGCTTTCTTACCATTTTGACTATTTTTACCAGGACCAGGTACTGAGGAAGGGGGCAATTGGTAACCCGAAACGTCCACATTGAAATAAAATTGGGTTATATTTCTCGTCCTGGCTGCCTCATCAATAATTTCCTCCAAACTTTTATATTAACTCTAATTTCATATAAAAGAAAGAAATGCTTCAGTTAATTATTACTATTTGTTTTAAGAGAAAGAAATTTTGATTAAAAATAGTAAAGCAGATCAAGTTGAGCAAAAAACATACCATGAAGGTAAATCCCCGAATGAAGTTTGTTTAAAAAAAGAGAATTAAAAACACTTGTTCCAATCCCTTTTAAACTAAATCAATCATCATCTTATTTAACAAACTCGATTGATTATTCGGAAGTATTTAATCACCCTCTATTTCATTTTAAAAAGCTTATTTATTACCTCTCTCAAAAAAAAAAAAAGTAAAAAAAAACGTATTTGAAATGTAAAAGTCAGAGAGAAAAGGGTTTGTAAAAAAAAAAAGAGGGTAGGAGAGAGAGAGCCAATATTGGCTTAAAAACATTGACAATCATATATGAGGGAGGATGTATGTGTATGTATCCTTTAATCGTATGGGGAAGTGTGTTTGTTTATAGGGGGTGGGGGAGGGGAGGGGTTGATTGCTGCAAATTGCTTAACTGCTGACCTTCATCCCCCTCCCCCCTCTCATGTCCAATTCACCAATTGCTGCTGTTTTATCTGCCAATTTATCTACTTTAATTTATTCAATGTGTGTGAGTGGAGGGGGGAGGATATTATTACGTATCTATTCATTCATATTTATTATGTTTAATCAATTATTTTATTTAATCCCTTTAATAGATTGACATTTTAAATTAAGAGATAAAAACCAATTAATAAAATTTAATATATATCATTAATTATAGAATAATAATTGTGAGATTTAAGTATTTCAATTTTTAATTGCCCTTAATCTATGGCTCAGAGGTTGAGTATTAGCTTCTGGTACCAAAGGTCAAGGGTTCGCATCCCGTCACATGCAAGAAATTTTTTTTTCAATTAAATTAGATACCATTAAATAGAATAAATGGTCTCAGATGCCAAAAAAGATATTAATAAAATAAAAAATTGTAGCTTGTGTTAGCTTTTCTCGTGGCTGGGGTTCTGGGTTCGATTCCAGTCCCAAGCGAGAAAAATTTAGCTATAATCTTCAAGGTCAGACGTTGTTTTTTCGGCATATGGATGAAATTAGTTAGTAGGTTTAATGAAATTTCTTTAAAATTTTACTAACAGGTTTTATTTGGTTAACATTGCTGCCCTTACATAAATGTTTCGGTTTTCGTCATCTTAAGAACCTTAAAAACAAATAATTTTTTACCAATACTGTACCACGATTTATAACTTAAACATTTTTGAAATTTTTACCTCTTGCATTCAGTCAATAAACGTTCAATGATACCATAGAGATATAATGTTTATTTCTTCAACGTATCAAAAAATAAGATGAAAGTGTTCGTTTCGCCAGCTCTGAAGATGGTTCAAACACGGAACCGAAACGTCAGCCGTTCGGATTAAGTAAATAAAGAAAAACCCCTAGCTGCATCTCTCATTTTCTACTCTCTGATGAATATAACATCACAGCTATAAATCGCGTTAAATAAGATTTAAGCAACGCCTAGTGGTGCTGAAAATCGGGATAGGTGGCCTCCGAAAACTAAGACTGGCTGGAAGCAAGGACGGGTACAAGGGGGGAGTAGAGGGGATAATTACTCAATAATAAAATATGTAATAATTTTTTGTGTTATTTTTTAATAAGCCAGATATGCATTTTTATTAATAATTGCCTAAAATGAGTCGAGTGGAAAAAGTTGGAAACTTGATTAAGTAAAGGCTGCAGGCGGGCCCGAGCCAACTGGGAGGCGAATTCGATTAGTAATTAACGAATATAATATGTTTGATTTTTCTCTCTCTCTCTCGCTCTTTTTAATTAAAGATTAAAAATTAATTCTTTCTTCTCACTCATCCATCCCCATGCGTTTGATTAAATTCGAATAAAATGTATGACATAATTGGAATTGAATTAATTCCCCCCACCCTCTCTCTCTCTGGAGCAGGTATTAAATGATCATGATGCTGTGACAATAATATGCTGCCAATTGAATGGATTTCAAACCGTTTGTAAGAGATTCCCTTCACATCTTCTTATAAGAATAGAAGACAGAGGAGATGAGCTTCCCCCTCCCCCCCCCCCCTCCTCTCTCTTGGGTTTTGTTGATTTTGAGAAAATCAAGATTGAATTTTGATGGTAAAATTGAGAGAAAGAGAGAGAGAGGGAATGAAAATGAAGGGCTTTTCAAATATACGTATATAACGAAATAGAAATGGTTTTAGAATTTGCTTTTCTTTATTTTCAGATGAAATGTTAAGCATATAGATTAAAATTGAGGGATTAACACACACACACACACTTATAAATTTTGTTTATAGATCTAGATGGCTGTGTTAATAGAATACCGTCAACCGGTGTTACTTGATCTATCTGTAGACAGAGAATAGTTGGTGGGCTTCGCCCCCCCTGGACCCCCCCTCTAGCTGTCTCGGTCCCGCCTGCGGCGAACCCTCTCTTTTTTTAATCAAGAGTCGCAATTTTTCAATCTAATCATTTCAGGCAATTAATAATAAAAAATACATATCTGGATTATTAAAATATAACAACACTCTCTTATCTTAAAGGAGTTCTATCTATATATATAATAGCAGAGTGTCCGTCTGTTTGTCTTGATCCAATCTGAGCCCTACCCCCGATCTAACTTATAAAACACAATGCTTTCCAATGGGCAAATTCTGCATTTTTGTGAATTTGAGGACCCGAGTATTTTTCTTGGACTCTCCATAACGTCCTCTACAACACTGCAAAATTCCAACGGGAAGTTATCGAATTGAGCGTGACAGACGGACACGAAAACCTTTTTAGAAGTATGGTCTAAAATTGAAGTTTTTGGTTAGAAAACATGGAAAAAATTGAAAAATAATTTTTTTGAATTTTTTTAGAGGGCGCTCTTTTTTGAGTCAATGTTATGACATTGAAGGATATTATCCAGTGTAAGTCATGTCAAAGAGCGTGTGCTTACTGCGTTTAGACTTACAGCTTTACATGGATGGTTACATTTGAAATAACAGCTATAATACTCAAAAAAGGGCTGAAAATGTCATTTTTGACACATTAGTGCGCCCTCTAGTAGTGTTATATCGCAAGTTTCACGTATATATGTACCATACACTTGAAAATAATTAAATTACCCACAATATATTCGAAAATAAAATTTTTCTTCCCTCCACATTGAGAGTTACGGCTCGTAAGCTAAAAAAGTCTCTAAAAAAATTCCAAAAAAATTATTTTTCAATTTTTTTCATGTTTTTTTAAACACACACACACATTCACACATTCTTTTCGGCAACTCAGGCCATATAAGACTTTGACGATAACCGTTATTATTTATAATATCTATTGGGGGTCCAGGCATTTCTCTTTAAGCCATTTGGTATCCAAACTTCCCTTCCTGGGGTTCGAACCCGCGACGTTCGGTATAGAAACTAGGCACGCTACCAACTAGACCAAGCCCGTAGGCACCAAAAACTTCAATTTTCGACCATAAAACATAAAAAAGTTTTTATTTTTCCCCTTTTTCAGGGAAGACACTTTTTTTTAACAATTTTGATAAAATTAACGAGATTTGAAATATATTTATTTATTAATACCGTTTTGGGCGTGTTTTTAATTAAAACAAAAACAAAAAAAAAAGATTATTCCCCACAAATAAGAATATTATCTTTTATTTATAATCTTAAATGTTATCATGATTATCAGAATTAAATTACCCCATTTACCTTACATTTACCTATTAGTCTCAATTGTATATAAATGAGACACACAAAGGGAGTGTGAGAGGTTGCCTGCCTGCCATTCTAGTGCCTGCCCTATACACCACTCTCCAGTTAGACATTCATACATACATCTCAACCATTATGTATAAGCGGGCAATAAATTATCACAGGAGGAAAACGAGGAGGTGGGGAGGTGGGGAGGGGGAAGGAATTAATAGGTTGTTCCTCAACGGGAACGATTACATTACGTGTGCCAAAGGCATTCGTAATCGGCTACACAACAACACCTATCAGCCCTACCTATCTATCTATTCTCTCTCCCTTCTATCTCTCTCTCTCTCCCTCCACTCCCTTACATATTTATTTTATACAATCTTTTTTTTTTTTTTTTAAGTAACCGGATTGTTCTAATAGATAACACACGGGGAACAAAAAAAAATTATTATATAAGCTTATTAAGTCAATTTAGATAGCTATCAAGAACATCGCTATCTTGTAGTTTCTTTCTTGGACAAGTATTTACTGATGGTATGTAAAATTATTGAAATTTTTTTAACTAGCCGCGGCGCCCCCCCGTCAGCTGGCACGGGCCCACCTGCGGCAGACCCTCGCCTTTTCTTAATTATAAAAAAAAAAATTATCATTACTATTCCAATCCAGTGCCTGCATCAGGATTTGTTTACATTCATAGAATATATAAATGCAAAGAATATATAAATATTTCTCTATACAATTCCTATGGAAATCGTAACTTTATAATTCTAACTCAAAAAGTTATAGCATTTCTGGATGAAAATAATTTTGCTGTATCCCTATAATGTCTTCTTTAAGCATAAAAAATTTCGTTCCAAAATTCCAACGGGAAGTTGTCCAAATAGAGCGTGACAGACAGACAGACGGACATTGACGAATTATATAAATAGAAAATTTATTAGTTCTTGGCATATATTGTTTCGGCCCAACTCAACAGCCATCCTTAGAACTACAAAAAATATACACAATATTAAACAATGATTAACATATATAACATGTATTCTTAGTGTAAATTTTTTTAACCCTCTTCGGCTACAGAGGCCATTAAGTGATATTAATTTATTTAAATAATTTTAAATAAAATAGTACCGATGACTACCGGGGGGGGGGCGTTCCACAGGCTGATTGCTCTGGGTCACCAATCCCGAGTTTTCGACGCGCTTGGTACTGATTAACTGCACTGATAGTGGTGACTGTTGCTCGTCTCGGTTGCCGGCCCCCCGGCTAGTGTAAAATTAAATATAGTCATATCTGAATTGGTCAAAATTATTTGCATAAATCAATAATTTAATTGTCATTATATTTACCATAAGACACATAATATTTGAAAAGTAGTAATAATAAATAAATATCTAAAAAAAAATGCGTTATAACAATAAGTTAATAGACAATAAGACAATAAAAATTTCAGTTTTTCTGATTAAGTATGATTCTTTAATGTCTAATAAAGAGTTCTAACTGATTCAAATTAATTTTTTTTTTTTTTTTTTATCAAATTAATTCTACAAATAATAGTTTAATTTTTAAAGATAGACTCTAAATTACAAACAAATATTTTTTTCTTAAAAGTGGACAGAGAAATAACCTAAAAATTTTGATTGATGACAGATGACAGCTGTCAAATTGACATATTATTAACAACGGTATATCGACTCGAATATATTTTATTTAAATTTTTTATTTCAACAAACATGGGTGTAATTTTATCGAAATACTGTTCAGATTTTTTTATTTTTAAGGTGCGCGTCTCGGAAAACCGTTAAAGCACGATTGACTCGAGGCGGCACCAGATGGCGTTAGTGTTCCCCCATTAGAATACGCGCAACTTGATCCATTTCATTCTAGACTTTCCAGCTAATTAATTAAAGGCAAAAAATTAATTATTCTTTAACACAATGATTACTAATTTAATTATCTACAACTTATAGAGCTCCTTTTTTAAATATCTTTTATTTAATGCGATTAATCTAAAAAAATTTTTTTTTTTTTGAAAATCAAAAAAAGGGCTTCTATAAGTTGTAGATATTTTAAATAGCTTTAATTTAAAAAAAATTTGAGGTCGAGAGCTTCAAAATTGTGGCAGCTGGAAAGTCCCAAAATTAGCACCCCGAGACGCGCACCTTAAAATAAAATAAAATAAAAAAAAATATTAATTATTCAAAGTTAAGCATGGCGAGATTCTATACTAATAAATTGGATTGATTCATAAAGAGATCTACATTTATTTTATTTCTGATAGTTTTTCCAAGCCCACTTTGAAAATATTTAGCAATGGCAAAAAACCTAATATGATTGTGGGCCTTTAGATTCCTGGTTTTTGCTTTCTTTTTACCAATGGCAAAAAAGGAAAGGCGAGGGTCCGCCGTAGATGGACCGGAGCCAAAAAAAGCACTAAAACGAGTTCTAAAAGAAGACGTAAACAAAAGAAGACGTCAAGTCATATAGAAGATGTTAAGCCATAAAAGAAGACGTTAAATCCTAAAAAAACTACGGGGGTCTGGGGGGCTATTCCCCCCAGTGGGGGGTCTGGGAGGTGAAGCCCCCCAGCTAACTAAAGTGTATGGCGTAGCGGGGATCAACGAACAAAGAATCTTAAATAAGTCAGAAATTATGTTTGTAATTTAAAATTCACCCTCTCTTTAAAATACTGTGTTCTAATTGATTTAGAATTTCCAAATAATAAGTCTTTAATATCAAACGTGTATTATTTCATTTCTAGGAAGAAGGTCAAAGAGCCTCTCTCAGGTCGCAGACCTTTATCATCATTCATAATTATATATTATTTACCACCCCCTGATGATATATACATTGTACTATATATATAACTGACGTATCTAATATCACTTTAAAACTATTTCAATAAACGTCTCTCTCTCTCTCAATATCTATTACACTTTACATTTAATATTAACCTTGTTATTAATATATGTAAGGATTGAGAGGGAGATGCTTGTCCTTTTGAGAGTATCTCTCTCTCTTTCCCTTTTGAATAGTTGGATTCATTAAAGAAAAGATTAATAAAAGAATGTTTTTCTCTTTTGTTTCAGGTAAAACAACTTTCTAATCATACAGATGCAGTTTCACTCAATTGATTAAAAATGTAAGTTTTCAAAATATTTTTATTCAAAATAATAATTTGTGTTAAATTATTTTAAAATATTGTAATATTATAAATTTTTAAATAAATTTAACACAAATCATTAAAATCACAATAAAATAAAAACAGCCGAAATTAGATTTTCAGCCGAAACCGAATTGTCTACTGTAACCGAAATTTGTTTAGTCATAAATAGGGAATACTTTTCTTTCGATACCAAGTACTTTTGGAATTTATAATCGAGTACCAAGTAGTTATCGGTTAAAAATACTCGTTTCGATACTAGGTACACGTATCGCGATGATTAGTTAGAACATTTACATTTTATTTTGTAAATTTGTACTTATTTACAATAGAAATAAGTGGAATGGTTTGTACTTTTTATTATTGGAATGTTTAACAGGGAAACATCTAGGGTAGGGTAGTACCTCAAAAACTGAATTTTTTTCTTGTTAGTCGTAATTGTTTTTTCTTTGATATGCTACTATTGTTTTTTTTTTTTTATTATTATCATATCAATAAATATAATATATGTATTTACTGCTTTTTTTCTAACCTTTAATTGTATGAAAAAATTTGTTCGACACAAGTAAGTATCGATACTTTTCAATCGATACCGAGTTGGTATTGATACTTTGCGACCGATACGGTATCGAATACCTCAGTCATATCGTTTCATCCCTAGACATGAAATCTAGTGATTTTTTAAACTTCTTTGACATTCACAATAGCCAGTTAATCTTGTTAAATAATAACAAAATACTGTAAAATTCTGTCAAATCATTAGATATTGGCGGAACGTTGGCACGAGATTTTATAAAGCCCCTTAGAAAAAAGTCAGGTGAAAGTGGAGGCCAAAGACAAAGAGTTCTACAAAGCGACTTCATTGGGAAAGTTCTTTTCTAAAACTGTTTGAGTTATTTTGACCTTGAACCAGTTGATTAAAATTTATAATTGGAACATTCTTTTATGGACACCCTATTTAAATTAGCAAAAATATATTTATTTAAATTATTTTAAATTTATTGAAATAATAAATTTGTATCAATATATTTATTTAATAGTTTAACTTTTCAAACAAATTAAATCAGTAAAATTTATAAAAATTTTACACGAACTTAGGTTTCGGCTGTTCTTTGGTCGAAACCGAATCCGCGGCCGAAATTTGCCGAAACTGAAACCGAAACTAATCGTAAGTTATCCATTTATTGTCAGGGGTAGCAGGAGACGCTTCTGCCCAAATAAATAATATAAAAGGGTGCTTTTTTGAGAACACTCAATAATTCCTCAATTATTCCTGCATCAAACTAAATCCAAAACGATTTAACAAATCTAAGGCCGAAACGTTGAAAAAATTTTAAGAATTTCTTGACTGACTTTAATTGTTTTGCTGTTGTATTCATTAATCTAACACATTTTATTTTGTAACCGATTTTTTGCTGTGCCGTTCTTTGTTGCGACTCGACAAAGTTGGCAACCTTATATATACGGATATAAATATAAGGGAATTTCAACTCTCCTTTTTCTGAAAACGTGTCAAAACACACACCCTTTTTTACGAGTGAATGTGTTTATTAGATATATATATATATATATATATATATATATATATATATATATATATATATAACGACAAGTATTTGCTTGTTTGTTTATTTTTGTGTTTGATTCCATATAAATCAATGTTGTGAAAGAGGGGGGAGGGGAGGGGAGGGGGAGGGGGAGGAAAAAGAGCAAAAGAAAGAAAGAGAGAGAGTTTTCTCTGTTACTTTTGCCATTTTCCAATTTGAATGAATGGGAATTGAGAAAAGATTGCTTTGCTTTTTATTGAATTTGATTTTAGGGATTAAAGGATATCCGACGACGACGACGACGACGCTTTTGAAAAGACGAACAAGTTTACAAGGAATATATAAGAAAGGGGGAGGGGATCTAATCAAAAATATGCTTTCATTATACAAGTTTTAAATTATAAAATTAATTAATAAAAACATTCAAATTTATATAAATTTTGAGTTAAATACAATAATTTATATTGTATTAATATTCAATGAATACCACGAATCGAACTTGAATGTGCTTAAAACCCTAAAAAAAAAAAACTCCCTCTGGCTGCACCACTGACTAGTCATAGATACATTGAACAAATTTGTGTGTATGTTTATTTGTTAGTGGGCCAAACGTACCATGGCACCCGGTAATCGAACCCAGGATCTCCAGCTACCCTTTGCACCAGGCTACAAAACCCTCGACCAACACCAACCAATACTCACATTCCTTATTTAAAGTTATTTTGTAGCAGCACACAATAAGAACGAATCGGTTTATTTAAATCTTTTTATTATAAATATTTTTTATAACAAAATTCGAGTAAATAAAACATCATCTCCAAGGAAATAAATTATAACAATTGCATTTTGCATTAACAATTAGAATCCTACTACATTACTCCCCCCCAAAAAATTAAAAATATTTTTGAGGAAAATGAGCATGTCGTCCAGAACGTGTAACAATTTTATTATCGGCGCTGTGAGTAGCGTTATCTGCAGATTCCTTAATGACGTGTTGCTCATGGTCCTGATTAGCAATAAATGCAGGTTTTAGTCTATCCAAAGAGACCGCTTTTTGTTTAGGACCAATTTGAAGCGTATCCTGTTTTGAAATTACCCTATATGGGCCTCGGTATGCAGGGTCAATTCCCGAATGTTTTGCATAATCCTTGATAAACACGTAGTCCGATTCTAACAAAGATTTATTTACGAAAACGTTTTGCTTCGAATGATGTTTTGCAGAAGCGTAGACATGTGATCACGCAATTTATTCACATAGCATACTGGATCAGGAGTGATGGACGGACGATTCAATAAAAAATCCGCCTGGAAGTCTTAAATTCTGGCCATAAACCATTTCAGCCACCAATGAATTTGAATCTTGACGAAAGACAGATCGTAGGCCCAGCAAAATCTCCGTCCATTGAGTAGACGCATGACATCTGATACTTGCTGGAGGATACTACTGTCTATGGCAGCTACTATAGTATGAAATTATAGTTTCATCTTGAGTTATTCCAGCAGTGATGAACTGCGATTCTACTTGAAGAAACCAAAGTTGAGGATTAGGCTTCCAAAATGCAAGAACCTTGACCGAGACTCGCGATATTTCTTCCCTTCTGCCGCTACCTTCAGATGCCGTGGTCACCATTGTAGCAGCACACAATAAGAACGGAAATAGGTGATAACCGGTCCAGGCAATCTTATTTAAGCCATTTGGTATCCAAGGGGCTTAAATAAAATCGTTGGACTGTCTGGGGTCCGAACCCGCGACTTTTGGTATACTAGGTTAGCACGCTAACCTCTACGCCAAGCCCCGAGGGCAAGAAAATTATTATTACATCGTATTCCAATCCAACGCCTGCTTGAAGATTTGTTTACATTCATAGAATACACAACTGCAAAGAATACTAAAATAGTTCACTATACATTTCCTATGGGAGAAATCGTAATTTTAGGAATTAATAACTCAAAAAGTTATAGGAATTTCGGGACCTGAGTATTTCTCCGGGACTCTCCATAACGTTCTTTATAAGACTGCAAAATTTCGTTTTAAAATTCCAACGGGAAGTTGGACAAACAGAGCGTGACAGATGGACACTCCGCTATTATTATATATAGATTTTATAGTTGTCAAAAGTTATTTAACTACCGCAGCCCCTATTAAGGGTTTTGCTGCTTACACGAGGCTTTTACAGCAGACGTCCCCTTACTGGCTTAACAAACGGCTGACAAGTGAGAAATTTTTCTTTAAGATTCTCTTGAATTCTAAAATGTAATGAAATAATCTGGTGTGACTAGTGGCAGAGCACACAACTTTCTCTTACCTTTAAAATCAAGGTTCATCTTAAGAGCATAGAGTCTTGGATTCCATTTTTATCTAAACTTTACCAAGTGTTTACTGTGTAGTCGTATAATTTTTTGTCCATCATCTGTGATAATATAATATAAGACCTCGGGGTTGAATGTCTCTCTTTTAGTTGTTGTCCCGGAATGGAGAGAGGGGGGAAGCGTCAATCTCCTTCCTGGATAAGTGGCCAAGGGACCCCAAGGCTGTAATCCCAGAGATGGACATGGACACGCTTCTTGTCTTTTTATCCTACGAGAAAATTGACTCCCCTCTCCCAGCACCCTCAACGGACACCGACTGAGATTGAGAAAATAAAAAAAAAGAGAGAGTGATTAATGATAGACGAATCTTTTCTTTTATTTTTTTGGAGAATATCAACAGTTTTCATCATTTATAGATTTACTTGAAGGCCCCCATGGAAGAGATTATTTAATCGATTGATTCTTTAATAGTTTTGGAAAAGGGGGCATCTATTCCGTAATTGAGCAGAGATGAGCCTTGCTTAACTATAAAAATCTGAAACAATAAATGGCGACGAGGTAAAATTGAAAATGACAGACATAGCAGATAAAATTAAAAAATTGAAGAAGTTTCGAGCTACAAATTAAGCTAATTATTATTAAATGAAGTTACTATACGTCTGGACACTCTTCAACACTATTGGAGCAAATTTGATTCCCTTCAAGAACGGATCTAGTATAGAAGCTGAAATATCATACAAAACAGAAATGATCTAGAAATTTCCTATGAAAAATGTTAAATATACAGGGTGAGTCTTGGGAAACGGATGTTTTTGTGACGTACTGTACTCAGCTTGTGGAGGGATTTGGAAGATGCGAGAGGTGCCCTTCAATTGCCCCGTGAATTGCCATTTAATATCATTCATGCTGTTGTGTGGACTCGAGAACACCGCGTATTTGCATATGACACTTACATGAAAAATGGTGAATCTTCCGGCCTTCATCAGGACAGATGTTTTGTTTGCCTCGAGCTTAAAAGGGCTCTTATACACCAGTGGTTGCCAAGAGCCCCTCTAAGCTCGAGGTAAACAAAACACCTGTCCTGATGAGGGCCGAAAAGTCGACAGTGCCGTTCAATAAAGCAAAAAAAATTTAAGCTTCTTTTTATGTTTACTTGGGCTGCCTTAATCTCATTATTAATTATACATCCAGCCAATTCTATAGCTTCTCATGTTAAGCAATGCTGAATTTTGGATGGGTATCATTTAAAATATTATTAAATAAAATAAAATTGTCTGGGGTGATCGCGAACGTGCCCAATCAAATAATGACCACCGATGCTTTCGTGGACCGATTGGTCGGTAAATGTAGCTTGTATTTTCTGTATCAGCCAAAAGTATCGATTGGCTAGGGATTTGACTCAGAGATGATATTAATTAATTTATTTTTTTAATGTTTTTTTATAAGAATGATAAATTAATTAAGGGATTTGAAAAATTTTGCCTGGTACATTAGGGTTGGGTGATACTGTATCAATCTGATACTTTGTATCAGATACGAAAAAGTATCAGGAACACCAAACGGGTACGGGCGAAAAGTATCAGGAAAAAAAAAATTTCGTCCTAAAAAAAAAGGCAAAATGATTTAAACGGTATCGGGAAAAATTTCCCGCAGGATGAAAAAAATTTAGTTCCGTATAAAAAAATTTATCGCAGGGCGGCAAATTTGAGTCGCACCAAAAAAAAAAAAAAAATTCCTGAAGTGCGGCAAAAATTCCGTGCCCCTAAAAAATTGATTTTCATGGGCGGTGAAAAAATATTTCCCGCAGGGCGGAAAAAATTTGTATGGGTAAAAAAGTATCAGGTACGAACGAGTATCTATAACAACTAGTAACTCATACCGCAAAATCAAGTACCAACCCATTCCTAATATTGCAATATATTGATACATGCATCTGTGTGTTGGTTGCAGAGCTTAACTAGTAAATGCTAAGATTTTAATAAGTTGTTTTCTCTAACCACTAGAGTTGTCTGCTAGATGAATACTTTTGACTGATACAGATAAATTCATAAAATTTACTCTATGTACTTGTTTTTGAATAAATAAATAAATAAAATTTAATTATCTTTTAAATAATTAGTAATGTGAAAAAAGTTCTCTTTGAAACAATTAGATAATATCGAAACCCACCACCGAAAGCGGGCTGTGTAGTTAGTATCATAAATTTCATTGCTTGTAGGTCAAAACACTATCTAAGATCTCTTGAACGAGGTGTTTTTGTTTTTCTTTCTTTTTTTTTGCTGGCCGGTGGGTGTTAAGCGTTAGAGAGCAATGATTTCAGAGCACACTTTTTACGAGCAATCACAAAGGACCTTCCCCATCACTTTGTCTCTCCTTAAGGATATGGGAAGGGCACAGTACACTCCCTTGGGAGACATCTAGACCAAGCAAAAAGAACCAGATAAAAAAGAATGTCTTCTAAGACATACATCCAAACATTTCATAGCATTTAACTTGCAAATGGAGCAAATGCACAAGCGGGACTCATCACCTGACAACCAACGGGGCGAGAGGGAATTTTTCCTTTTTTTTTTTTATCTACAATGAGCCCTACAAATAAAAAACAGAATGAGCTCAGTTATTTGTCTTGGGTATTAAAGGGGAATAAATATAAATAATATCAGATCACCAAACTTGCTTTCTTCCATTGAGAATTGAGAATTTTTTCTTTCTTTTACATAAATAGTAACAAGCCGCAAAGACCGGATTTTGAATAAAATTTATAAAAAAAATGTACACTGCGCTTCAAAAAAACGTAACACTTTGTTTCTTCTTAAAAAGACCTGTTCTAAATGATACTGTAATTTATTAAACATTTAATATGAAATATCTTCTACATTTCTAAGTAAATTTAACACAAATCCATATCATTTTAATAAATAATTACAATTTAAATAAAACAAAGACAAAAATGTCGAAATTTTATTTATTAACTCTAAATTTCTAGAATTTTAAAATAATCTTTCCATTTCAGTTTTTCTCTGTCTATTCATGGGCGTAACCAGCGAGGGGCAGGGGGCAGCTGCCCCCCCCTAGAAGCAACAACAAAAAAAATTAAATGTTTATAAAGTGATGAAACGAAACAAAATTGGTGGTTGGCGACGGGGAATGATTCTTTTTGTTAGGACTCGAGGGTTTTTAGGCCTTTAATTCGAAGGCTTTACCCCTCTATATAAAAAATAGCTATGTCACAATCTGGACGACCATGATCTGCCCCCCTGGACGACCATGATCTGACCATGCCCCCCCCTAGATTTGATCCTGGGTACGCCCATGTGTCTATTTTATTGGAAATTCTTATAAAAACAAAATTTTAAATTAATATCCAACAAAACATATCGAGATTATGTTGATTTGTCCCACAAATTAAAAATCGACATATTTTTTTCTTTATTTTATTTAAATGATTTGTATTTGTCTTAAATTTACTTAGAAATGTATAAGATAAGTATATTTCATATTAAATGTTTAA
This sequence comes from Euborellia annulipes, assembly GCA_023213315.1. Classification (NCBI taxonomy): domain Eukaryota; kingdom Metazoa; phylum Arthropoda; class Insecta; order Dermaptera; family Anisolabididae; genus Euborellia; species Euborellia annulipes. The sequence goes on along the minus strand of JAKCPI010026817.1, from coordinate 25,667 downwards.
TAAATTACAGTATCATTAAGTAGTAGAACAGGTCTTTTTAAGAAGAAACAATGTGTTGTGTTCTAAAATTGTTTGAATTTACACTTTAATCTTATACTTAGACAGTCACCAAAAGTGAAATATACCTCGTATTGTTTCCAAATGCACAGAGCAAACCCAACAAACAAATATGTGTGAGGGTATATCGGAGTCTAGTTCGAAAAAGTCTGTTCGAAAAAATCGTATGGACGATATATCTCTAGGAGAGTCTGGGGGGGGGGGACTTTCACACCACAGTGATGTGCCTAACTTAAATATAAAAATTTCAACCTCCTAGCTCATTTCCTTCATGGTCAAAAATGTCCACACAGACACACACACACACACACACACACACACACACACACAAATTTTTTGGACTCAGGGGGCCTCAAAACATATATATCCATCAAAATCTCCACATGATCGTAATACTTTCTCTCTATATATATTTCATATAGCCTATAGGGTAAGACATAGGCGCAACCAGGGGGGGGGTTAGGGGTTTTAACCCCCCCCCCCAGGAGATAAAAAAAATCAAAATATATATATTACAAATAGAAAAGTAAAAATATAATCATTTCGGTTCCGCAAAAGAGGAAATGTTCCGCGAGCGGCGCATGGGGAAAAATTTGGTTCCACGGGGCGGCAAAAATTTAGCGTCTCTAAAAAAAAAGGTAAAATATTTTTTACGGACTGGAAAAAAATTTCCCCGCAAGGCAAAAAACTTCGGTTCTGCGAAAAAAAATTTTCACAGAAAAATATTTGAGATCAGCCCCCCCTCCGGAACCCCCCCCCAGGAGCAAATCCTGGTTGCGCCACTGGGGTAAGAGAAAGTAAAATTAACACACACGAACTGTTATGCCAAAATATCTACTAAGGGAGCGTACAAGTATTACGTAACGCTATTTTTGAAGATTTTTGACCCCCCTTCCCCCCATGTAACGCGTCGTAACATTTTTCTGACCCCTCCCCTAGACGTTACGTAACGCGTTGTTCAACCCCCCCCCCCTCCCTCCCTTGTAACTCATGGTAACTTTTTACGAGACCCCCCTCCCCCCAAATTACGTTACGTAATACTTGTACCCTCCCTAATCTGGAAACATATAATCGTGTATATTTTAAAATGTTTCAACAGGACGATGAAAAGTAAAATATTTTTTTTTTTTTTTTTTATAATAAAAAAGAGAATAAATTCCTTTTTCTTTTTATATTCGCAAATTTATCTAAAAATTAAGAGATATTTTAAAATAAAATATAGCAAATATATGATTATAATCGGTGATTTCTTGATTTAAAATTAACACAGACGAACTCTAGTGTCAAAATACCTACTAATCTTGAAACAATTAATCGAGAAAATTTCAAAATGTTTCATCGAGAGCCTACGGTCAAAAATTAAAACTTTTTACTTTCTCTTACCTATGTATATATGTAATATATATATAAAGAGAAAGTATTGGATTCATGTCAAAAATTCGATGTCGAGATTTTGATGGATCTTCACGTTTTGAGGTCTCCTAAATCCAAAAAAGTGGTTTTCGCGACATGGTCTGTCTGTGGGTGGGTGGGTGGGTGGGTGGGTGTGTGTGTGGGTGGGTGGGTGTGTGTTCAATTTTAAGCATGAAGGAATTGAGCTAGGAGGTTGAAATTTTATATTTAAGTTAAACACCCCCTGGGACCGGAAAAATAAGCTTTTAATCAAAATCGGCCAAAGAGTACTAGTACTTTACTGATGTACTTTTTCAGTTTTTTTCGATTTTCTCAAAAATTCGCTCTAACGATTTTGATTAAAATTCAAAAATCAATTATTTTTTAGATGCTCTTTCAAATGTATATTCTCGTTTTGCCCTCAAAATTGTTTGAAGCACACTTTACTCTTGTGCTTCATAGGAAAGATAGGAGAAATGGTTGCCATGGTAACAAAATATAAATATTTTCCCATACTTATAAATTTTATATCTTGAATTCAAATATTCCCTACTGCCGGGAACTAAATACATGTCGACACAAAAAATCTGGTGTGACAAGCACAGTACACAACTTTCGATTACCGAGGGTAAGAGAAAGTTGTGTGCTGTGCGCCAGTCACACCAGATTTTTTTTACCGAGTATTTTAATCTTAAAATAAAAAGCTTATAATTTTTTTTTCTCTCATCTTCAGGAATAAATAATAAATTCCCCTAAATATGGCATCAATTCTTTATCTCCCTTTATTTTTCGGGAGTGGTATTTTTTTTAGCGGACGTCGTAAGGGCGGGGGAGGGTGGGGGGGGTTATTTGTGACGGCAATTGAGTTTACTTTCTTCTTCCTTTTTTTTTTTTCTTCCTTTCACTCGTTTAATACGATCAGGTTGAAGATGAGAAGTGCTTTAGAGGGGGCGGAGGGGGTGGAAGGGGGGCGGGAGCCCACTTAAAGCTCTCTTAAAAAAAAATTCATCCTTTTTTTTCTCCTCCTCTTATGTCTGTCGGTCTTAATATTTAATACCAATAAGCCCTATTATTTCCCTATCATGACACCTTTAAAGGGATGGAAGAAAAGAAACCGTTTAACGCCGCTTTTATCTTAAATGCACTCACTTTAATTATGGATTATGTTATGTGTTTTTTTTTAATCATTTGAAATTGCCAAAGGGATATTTGATTTTATGGGGTTTCAAAATGTGTACATATACGGTAGTCGTTGGTTTCTTAAGTGCACATTATGATGTGTTAAAATCACTTTAAGGGAGGATTAAAAACAAATTTTTTTTTTTTATCAAGATATATGCGTAAAATTAATATAATTGCTACTCAAAAAGGGAGAATATTATTGGCTATTATTTTGATACTCAAAGAATATAGGATATTATAAAAGATGATGCTGGTTTTGAATTCAAATCAAAGACAACTAAATGCCAGCGGCCTTGGCCGGAAATAAGTTTTTTAAGTAGATCCAAGGCGCGCCGTTATCCATTCAAGTAGGCCTATTACCTACAGAGCCTGATTAGGCTGAGTAGGCTGCAGCGGCGCCAAATAAAAATTACGGTCCGACCGAAACAAGATTTTCATTAATTTTAAACTGTTAACCGTTGGCTCTAGTTGAAACATTATGCTTTAATAGGAGAATTTAATACAAGATTTTCAGCCGAAACCGTAACCGAACTTGTATTTCTTATACAAAATTCATATAATTCTATCATTTTTTTTTTCTTTGAAATTTTTTTCCTCTTCTGTGAAAATTTACGTTTTTTTTGAGAAGGCAAAATTTTTTCCGGCCCTTTTCCGTCTTGCGGAAATTTTTTGGTCATTTGACCTCTTTTTTTCGAGCGAGTCTCATCCTATCTTTTCATACTCAGATTTCGGCCGGCCGAAAGTTTCGGCTGATTTTTGGCCGAAACTGGCCAAAACCGTAACCGAAACCGAATATTCGGTTGGTTCCTAATAAAAATAAAAATTTTAGAGAAAAAATTAATTTAAAAAAGATATAGAACAAAATAATAGCAAGGGTGGATATAAGGGGGGGGGGGGGTAGAGGGGGTAATTGAAAGAAAAAAAAATTTTGGAAATAATGGGGGCGCTCGAGACTATCTGGAACATTGTATTAAATAATATTTTAAATGAAACACTAGTTTCAAGTTTGTAATGTTTAAATTGAACGTATTTTGACATTACATTGTGAATCTTATCATCTACTTATGTCAAAATCGTATAAAATGTATTTTAAGTAGAAGAAATTCGATGGTTGAGTGGAAATTATTAGGATTAGGTAGATGTAGGCAGCCAGCAAGTGATAAAAAAAAAAACTTTATTTAATTATCGTTGACGTTTCAGAATCACATCTTCAGGACGTTTAATGTTGCTTAGATGCATTTCGGTTCATACAAAAATAAATGTAATATATCTAAGAAACATTTAACAGTTTATCGTCCTGAAGATGGGATTCCGAAACGTTGACGATAAATAAATAAAGTTTTTTTTATCATTTACTGGCTGCATACATCTATCTACATCATGTAATTTTTTTCACCAATAAAACTTGAAACATATCATCTAGTATATAGAAAAATAGAGAAAACACTTGCGATGTTTTTATTTAAAAATAAAAATTTATTTCTTCTTTTATGAAAATGTTCATTCATTTTTGATGATAATATTCCATTATCGATCTGTGAGATATATACTTTGTTTCTTGGAGTTGAAGTTGGCCCATTAAAAGTTCAAACTCTCTCGCTCTCGTTCTGTTCTGGCCAAGCTTTAATGACAAGACTCACTAGCATTTATATCTAAAAACCGCACATACGTGCAATGACAGAGAGACAAGGATAATGATTATCCATATTGAATTTTATTAAAGTGAAACTTTTATTTGATCGCCTCAAATTTGTTCGCTCTTCTATCAGCATGTCGCGTTACAAGCCGTGACGTCAAAGGCCGTGACTTTACAAGCCATGACGACAAAAATAGGAAAGTTGAAATTTAATATATATGACGAATTATAAAAAAATAATTGTGAGATTTAATTATTCAATTTTTAAATTGATAAAATATAATTTTTAAAATAATTTAAAGTGATTCAAATCTTCAATATTGTTCTCAGTTTTTAACATGCGTCTATTGATTTCCCATTTTCCAATTATTAAGTTAAAATTAAAAACGCGATTTTAATAACCTTAATTGAATAATTTTCTGAAAATTTTCAGTTAAACGCCTACGATCCGAAAAAAAAGTTTCACTTGCATCGTGATTTCATAAAACCACACAATTATTTTTTTTCATTTTAGATAACTCTTGGTCCGGTTGTTGCGATATACGTCATCCTTTTATATCAAACACCTTCACCTTTTTACTTTCTCTTACCTATATTATGCATGAAAGAACCAAGCGCCATTAACCTAAATCTGAGATAAAAGGCATTTCGTTGGCACAATTGTAAACAAAACCAATGGCAATGACTTTTTTTCTTGTTTTGTACAAAAAAAGTGCACAGCGGTCTTTTTTTCCCCTACAAGAAGGCGGTCTTATCTCAATTTCGATCATAATGGCGCTTGGTTCCTTCATGCATAATATCGTCCATATGTAATATATAGAGAGAGGAAGTATTGGACTCATGTCAAAAATTCGATGTTGAGATTTTGATGGTTTTGAGGGACCTTAAATCCAAAAAAGTGGTGGTCGCGACATAGTCTGTCTGTAAACAAAATATCTCAAGAACGAAAAGAACTAGGAAGTTGAAATTTTATATTTATTTCAATTTTCTCAAAATTTGCTCCAATGATTTTGATTAAAATTCAAAAATCAATTATTTTTTAGATGCTCTTTGAAATGTATATTTTCATTTTGCCATTGAAATCTTTTGAACTTTACTCTTGTACAGTACTTCATAGGAAAGATAGGAGAAATGGTTGCCATGGTAACAAAATACAAATATTTTCCCATACTTATAAATTTTACATCCGATTTCAAATGTTCCGTACTGTCGGGAACTAAATATATGTCGACACGAAAAATCTGGTGTGATAAGCACAGAACACAACTTTCAATTACCGAAGGTAAGAGAAAGTTGTGTGCTGTGCTAAAGTCACACCAGATTTTTTTCAAACAAAGCTAGGTTATATTTAAAAAATAAAATATATTTCTTCCTATTCCCTTAAAAAATTAATTAAATACTTATGTAAGCAAGGTGAGAGGGGTTAACAATTTGATTATTATTTCTGACAAACAAAATTTGCTTACGTAATACATTTTTTAAAACACTCACACAATCACATTCGCACAGTCTTTTGGACAACTCAGGCCATATAAGACTTTTGACGATAACCGTTCTTTGAATATATTTATTTGGGGTCCAGGCATTCTTATTTGGTATCCAAATGGTTTAAATAAAATCATCGGACTGCCCGCGACCCTTGGTTAGCACGCTAACCCCTACACCAATCCCCAGAGCTACGTTTCTAAATACAAAATCATTTTGTTGAATTGCTCTTGCCATACACAATTTTATTATATCAGTGTAAAAGATGTAAATGAAAGCGCAAAACCCAAAAACCCCTTCTTGAAACGTTAACTTGGCTCTCTCTCTCTCTCTCAGGGTGTGTTAATTAAATTACTAATACCAAAAGAGAGAGGTGTGTGTGTGTGTGTGTGTGTTGTGAACGAAGGAACGATCCTGCGTCGTCAAGTTGGTTCTGGTCCTCCTCGGCTGTGACAGGTCCATGATTGATCGGCAACCTAATTGGATGATCGATGGCCATAAGAGAGAGAGAGAGAGAGAGGGACGGATGGATGGGTGCTTCATCAGTTGCAAAAGTAAAGAAGCCCCCCCCCCGCCCACCCACACACGACTTTTCAATCCTCGCTCTCATATTCTACTACCGTACGTATCAGTCATTGGTTTAAATTTTCTAAAAGTTGGTAATTAAAGTGAAATTAAGGGAACACACACACACACACACACACAAATGATCTCATATCTACCATATCTACCCTATATAGGGTGTTAGATTCGTTACTCGTAAATATATAGAAAAGGGTAATTAAAATAAAACGACACCTTCCCTTAGGCATTTTATTTATATTCTTTGGTCTTTATTTTTTCTTTCTCTTAATAATAATAGAGTGTTTCATATCCTGATTTTGATGGAAATACACGTTTTGACGTCCAATGAGTTCAAAAAAGTGAATTTTGCAACATGGTCTGTCTGTCTGTCTAGACATTTTTAAATATGAACAAAATGAGCTACTAGGTTGAAATTTTATATTTAATTTATTTTTCTTCTTCTATCTTCGTCTTAATCTCGCCTTAATGCGGAAAAGAGCAGAATGAAAAAATGCACTAGGTTCACTAATCAGATATCTTGTGGGAAAAAAAACCTTGTCGACTAGTGTTATTTGCCCAATATTATGAAAAAATAATTTATTTTGCGCAGCCCTAGTCCCATATAACTTAATCAAAAGAAAATTATTCAACTAACCAATTAAACTTTGTTTCTATAAGAAACCCTACTAGCCATTATTTAGACCTTTTCCTCTACTACTTGAATTCAATTTTTATTCCTAGCCTACTTTTCATGTTAAAAAAAAAAATAAATCAAATTTTATTAACTTGTACATGTTTTGAATTCAATTCCCCCCCACATGAAAGGCAATATCATCATATGCATCTGGAATATTTATCGTAATTTTTTTTTTTATTATTGTTATTTATTTATTTATTTTTTTATTCTGTTTTAATATGAAAACCGATACCGTATGCTTTTTATTGGCAATTTTTTTTTTTTTTTTACCCCTCTCTCATTTATATGTTGCGGTTTTATGATAGATGAACTGATTCATGTCCACTTTGGTCTCCCAATCTGTCACACATGCTTTGCTCTCTCTCTCTCTCTCTCTCTCTCTCAATTGCTCATCAATCCCCTTCCATCCATGTAAATTCACTGATAGATTAATAATTGATAGGAGATTAACCCGAAAACGCCAAATTGCTTTCACCCCTTTCCTTAATCCTTTTCCGAACGACTTCCGATCTGTCTATCATATACCTTGCTTGCTCTCTAATTCGCACACACTTGTTGGATTTGACATTTAAAAAAAAAAAAAAAATAACATGACATATAAGGGGTTAGAAAAATTCACAATCAATCGAAATTGGGATTTAAGAAAAACGATCTGGTGTGACTGCTCGCACATTGAAAGTTGCGTTCTGTGCTTATGTCCACATATATTTAATTTTCATCGATGTATTTTAATTAAAGATGTATTTTTTTTTAACACACACACACACACACACACACTGTACACAGTCTTTCCGGCAACTTAGGCCATATCTAATCTATTTAATCTCACTTTTTTTTTTTTATTCCCCTTTTTCGGCTGCAGAGGCCATTAGGGTTTTAATTTTACATATATATTATTACATTTATAATATCGATGGCTACCGGGGGACGTTCTACACGCTGATTTCAGGGGGTCACCAATCCCAGATTTCGCCGTGCTTGGCATTGCTTAACAGCAACGATTAATCTCTCTTATCTTATCTTATCTTATACTATTAAACAAGCAATGTATGTTTGTCTGTAGCCATGGGCGTAACAAGGGGGGTGCGGGGGGGGGGGGGCAGAAGGCTCGTGGCCCAGAAAGCTCCCTGCCCCAAGAAAAATGGGGCTTTCCAGGCCCCCGGAGGATGACTGGTCCCATGCCTCCCCCCATCCAAATTCTCTAGTTACGCTCATGTCTGTAAGCACATCAGTTCTCGAAAACGGCTCTAACGATTTTTTTCAAATTTTAAAAATATACTATTTTCGGTACTAAGGCCTCATCTTTGGGAAAATTCGGGTACTTGTACTTTACTGATGTACTGTTTTAGTTTTTTACCACTTTTCTCAAAATTCCCTTAAACAATTTCTTTCAAATTTTAAATATATACTATTTCTGGGATAAAAAATAAAGTAAGCAAGGTCATTTCTTTGGGCACCCTTGAGACTTTTCTAATTTTCTTGAAATTCTCTTTAAAAATTTCTTTCAAATTTTAAATATTTTCTTATTTCTTCTATACAAATCAAATTGCGCCCCTCGAGTACTCATACTTTACTGATGTACGTTTTTCCAAAAAATCGACCCAGCTCCGGCTCGGTCAACCCGGAACTAAGACTAACTTTATATGATAATCGTTATTTATGAATATATATATTTGGGGTTCAGGCATTCTTATTTAAGCCATTTAGTATCCAACTAGCTTAAATAAAATCATCACTGTCTTGGGATCCGAACCCGTGACCCTTGGTATTGAAGGCAGGCGCGCTACCAACTATACCAAGCCCGAGGGCGGTAAATCTATAAACATGGAAATATTTTATTACCATGGCAACCATTTCTCTTATCTTTCCTATGAAGTACAAAAAAGTATAAAGACGTAACACTTTGTTTCTCCTTAAAAAGACCTGCTCGAATCTACTGTAAAGTGTGCTTCAAAAGATTTCAAGGACAAAATGAGAATATACATTTTTAAAGAGCATCTAAAAAATAATTGATTTTTGAATTTTTATCAAATTAGTTGGAACGTATTTTGAGAAAATGGGAAAATAATTGAAAAAGTACATCTGTAAAGTACTAGTACTTTTTGACTGATTTTGTTCAAAAGCTTTGGGCCAAGTCCCAGGGAGGTAAATAACTTAAATATAAAATTTCAACTTTGTAGCTTATTTTCTTCATGCTAAAGAAAATTTCTATAGTTTATTTCAAGCAGTCAACATTTAAAATACAATTGAATACGCAAGTGTTAAAAGTTAACTAAGGTTCTATTGAAAACTAAATAGGTCTATATCTCGACACAAAAACATCCGGTGTGACAGCACAGTACACAACTTTCGATTACCGAAGGACAAGTTGTGTGCTGTGCTTTAATCACGCCAGATTTTTTTATATTTTTTACACTTTTCAGATAAAATTTACTCAATAAAGACCTTATGTACCCGGTATATCCTCTCTCAATTTGTTATCACCGCTTTTATTATTATTATTATCAAATTCCCTTTCATATTTGTTTTTGTAAATTATTGATACTAGACCCGTTTAGATCTCTGTAATAAACATTAGCATTATTGCCTGGTTTAAGTTTAAGGGCGTGGTGATGACATCGTGTACATGATGTAGATCCTCCTTTAACTTGTTGATAATAATGGGCCTGAATAGACATGTAATTTGATTTTGAATAAAAACCTCAAGTGATTTCGCCTCCCTGGTCTGTAAATGCACCAGGGACTTTTAGTTTCTCTTACCTATATATGTTAATATATACACAGGTGCAAAAAAAAAACGTAACACTTTGTTTCTCCTTAAAAAGATCAGTTCTAATCTATTTTAATGATAGAATGCAAAATTTGGGGAAGTAGCCCAAACAGAGCGTGAGACGGACAGACAGACGGACTATATATACTCTCTTAAAACGAATTAGTAGAAATTTTACTTATTCAAATAGTAGGTAAGAAAATTACATCAAATTTAGTCATTTTGAGTAGAATCTACTAATATATTTAGTAAGTTTATTGGTTACTTAGAAATAAATTGCTGGGAAGGAATATTTTTTTTTTTTTTTTTATAAAAAAACATTCACACTTTTTTCTCATTCACACACATATTCACACAGTCTTTTCGGCAACTGAGGCCATTTAAGACTTTTTACGATAATCAGTATGTTTAATATATCAATTGGGGGGTCTAGGCATTTTTATTTAAGTCATTTGGTATCCAAATGCCTTAAATAAAATTATCGGACTGCCTGGGGTCCGAACCCGAGACGTTCGGTATAGAAGGTAGGCACGCTACCAACTACTGGGAAGGAATATAGTAACATTCAAGTAAAAAGCATTGTTAACATCAGCGACATACTTATATACCAAATAACAGAGAAGTAAAAGTAAGTTAAGTTTAAGTGGGTTCGGCTAGAACTCGAGTCAGTAAACACAAGTTAGGTCCCGGTGTCATCACACCTTATTTCATATATCTTAAACGTTTCTTTTTTTTTGGTCATTATTTTTTTAAAATTTTTCAATTAGTGAATTTTTCATATTAATAATTTTTACTAATTAAAAAAGTGGATATCCACTATTTACGCGTGGTTTACTTTGCACATCTTAAAAAAGTGACTATTCACTATGAATTAGTAGTTTTTTACTAATTCGTTTTTAGAGAGTAGAAAGAAACTTTTTTCTGATATTGCCAACTATTTTAATAAGATTATTTGAGTAATAAAATGAGAGGAATGTATCCTAGAGAGAGAGAGTACAAAGTTATTAATGCCCAAGCATCGAGTTATCTAAAGCGAACGAACGAACGAACGAAAAGGGAAAGGAAAGCCCCCCCCCCCCCCCCCCCCCCCCACTACAAAATATGCCGATAGAGAGAGAGTAAGTAGTAAGCACAACCAAAGCATTTCGTTTCTCTATATAATTCAACTGGAATTGGTGGGCCTTTGGTTAATTTTCTACTTTGTAGCGAGGGAGAGCATAAATACTATTTATATATACTCTAGCTATAGCTAGCTAGCTACCTACTACACAAATTAGGACATTAAATTAATAGGAATTTAAATATCTCGTGGAATTCCTTCTCTTATCTTCATTAATATTCATCATCTAACAAATTTAGATTTATATTGTTTAATTAAGGATAAATAACTTGCTAGAGATTAAAGAAATACACTCAAAAGTTTAATTTTGTTATTAGATTAAGAAAAGGTCAGTCAATAGAGTACATAATTTTGTTTGTTACGAGGAAAGCGAAAGGAAGAGCCAGATTTAATAGAAAATATGTTTTTTTTTATTTGCAATTTAATATATAAAATATAATATAGAAAATTAATTGGGAGATTTAATTTCAATATTTCATTTGAAATGCATTTATTCTAAAACTACTTATCGGACTTTTATGGGACTTTTGTTTTTAAAATTAATTTTTACTTTCACTTACCTATGTATATATGTAATATATATATAGAGAGAAAGTATTGGATTCATGTCAAAAATTCGATGTCGAGATTTTGATGGATCTTCACGTTTTGAGGTCCCCTGAATCCAAAAAAGTGGTTTTCGCGACATGGTCTGTCTGTGGGTGTGTGTGTGTGTGTGTGTGTGTAACGATTTTTAGCATGAAGGAATTGAGCTACCGGATTGAAATTTTATATTTAACTTAGGTACCTTTGAAGAATCTCAAAATAAGCTTTTGAACAAAATCGGCCAAAAAGTACTAGTACTTTACTGATGTACTTTTTCAGTTTTTTTTCGATTTTCTCAAAATTTGCTCCAACGATTTTTTTAAAAATTCAAAAATCAATTATTTTTTAGATGCCCTTTAAAATGTATATTCTCATTTTGCAATTGAAATCTTCTGAAGACCACTTTACTCTTGTACTCCGTAGAAAAGATAGGAGAAATGGTTGCCATGGTAACAAAATATAAATATTTTCCCATACTTGTAAATTTTACATCTTGAAAATCGAATGTACCGTACTGTCGGAAACTAAACACATGTCGACACAAAAAATCTGGTGTGACAAGCACAGAACACAACTTTCGATTACCGAAGGTAAGAGAAAGTTGTGTGCTGTGCGCCAGTCACACCAGATTTTTTATTTTTGGAAAAACTCATTTTTGATATCTATAGTGTTTTCTAAAATTTATGTTACCATGTCACCCCCCCCTTAAAAAAATGACCTCCCTCCCCATTTTATAGATAATTTTTATTTTATTTTAAAAAACTGGAGCCCACCTCATTATCATTCCCGATCAGAGATACACTTCAGACTTACAACAAATCAGGGCTGACACTAATGACTGAGAGATTATTTAAAAAAAAAAAAAAAAATTTAGTTATTTATTTTAAATTATTACACAGGGCAACAAAAAAAACTTTTTTTTATGAAATTTAAATCTATTCCTGAGTACATATATGGGAAGCGCTGATTCCAAAAATAACCTCAGTTTTGATTCATCAGCTCTAGTTTTAGAGATATAGAATAAATTAAATTTTAATAGAAAATTTGCTCTTATTTTGAAATTCCTAAATTTATTTTATACTCCTAAAAAATATGCAGATATTTGAAATACATAGAAATATAAAGTTTTAGCCCAATCAGAGGTGAATTAATGGTACAAACGAGGCACGACTGAGAATTTAGAAAAATTATATTTTTTCAGTTTTCTTAACTTTGGACACCCCTAAAACAATTTTTTCCATTCCTGAATGCAAAAATCGTGTATTTAAGATATTTTATAGTTCATTGGCTTTTCAAAAATTATTCATTCGTGCAAATCTGTTAATTATTAAAAAATTATAAACAAAATAGTTTTTTTTTTAATACACTTTTTTCCTATTCACACAGTCTTTTCGGCAACTTAGGCCATTTATGACTTTTTAAGATACTCGTTATTTGTAAATATTAGGGTCCGACCGAAACAAGATTTTCAGCCTAAACCGAAACCGAATTTCGGCCTCAATCTTAGTTTTGGCCGAAACCGTAACCGAAAAAAAACTTGTATTTCCTATACAAAAGTCATATCATTTTACCGTTTTTTTTTTCTTTTTCTTTGAAATTTTTTCCGCCCTACTTTTTCCCCTCCCGTTTTGTCTTTGTTTTATTTAAATTGTAATTATTTATTAAAATGATATGAATTTGTGTTAAATTTACTTAGAAATGTTTAAGGGAGCGTTTAAGTATTACATAACGCAATGTTTAAAGATTTTTGACCCCCACATGTAACGCGCCGTAACATTTTTCTGGACCCTCCCCCCTAGACGTTACGTAACGCTCAAGTGGCCATTTTTATCTAAAAGTCACAATTATGTTGCGCAAAGTACCGGAAAGTCGCTAAAATATCAGTTACCTAACGCGTTGTTCAACCCCCCTCCCCCCCTTGTAACTCATAGTAACTTTATACGAGACCCCCCCTCCCCCCAAATACTGTTACGTAATACTTGTACGCTCCCTAAGATATTTTTTACAAAATGTTTGATAAATTACAGTATCATTAAGGTAGTCTTCTTAAGAAGAAACAAAGTGTTATTTTTTTTTTTTTTGCCGCACAGTGTATATTGAATAAAATTCTAACCCCTAAATGGCCTCTGTAGCCGCAAGGGTAAAAAATAAAAATAAATAAAATTTTAATTTATTGGTAGCTAATATAATTTAGAAAGGGAATGAATACTCTACCTTTCTAGGTAGACATCCAGGGCGTTATCTCAACTCAATGTTGACTATTGATATCTTTTTTTTAATCCCGCTATATTAGAATTATAATTAACTTGTGATTTTCTTTTTCTAAATATACCGTATAGACAGCAGGAGCCGATACGCTATATTCCCTTCTTTTGAGGAAAAAAAAGTCTTTGGTATTCATCTTTTCTATCAATCAACCCCCTATTTGTTAAGATCATGAATATTCAGACTCCCTTCTTCTTCTTGTGGGCCGTCATCTCCGTTAAAAAAATTATCTAATAGAATATTGAATGGAGGCAAAAAAAAAGGAGAAGGCAACCAACGTCATTTGCTGCTGATGAATTTTTCATAACGCTATTGATATCCTTCTCCGACTCCCTTTTTAGAAAAAAAAAAAAAAAACTCCCTCAAATTGGTGGTAGAGGTAAGATGTGTGTTTGTATAAGAAAATAGAGAGTATGGATCTATCATCAAGATAGAACAAAAAGCTTAGATTGTTTGAAATAGTCACTGTAGAGAAAATTAAATGTTAATAGAAAATGTGCTCTAAATTTTGAATTTTTTAGATTTTTTCAAGGCATCTTTCCTTAAGGGGGTTCAGGAGCGACGTCTAAACGTAATTTAAAAAAAAAAACTAGACTATTATAAGGAATTTTTCAATGCTGTTTTTTAAAAAATGAATTAAATTCATAAGAGATTATTGGGACATCGAGCTATAATCTTTTTAATGACTTATTGAAAAATTATCGTAATTAATTTTTTTGTTATCAAGCAAATACAAAAAAACAATCTGTCCCAATAATCTTTATTTTTTTTTAATTTAAAAATGAATTTATTGTTATTATTAATCACATATTAATTAAGAAATTTTAAATAAGCTTAGATGATTTATTTAAAATCAACAGTCAAATTAGTTCAGCATTCTTGCAATAGATGTCAAGCTAGTCTAACAGACTGATCCCCTTTAGCCTATTCTAGCCTATATTTATATATTTTTATGCTTTTATAAAAGATACATAATATATAATAACATTTATAAAGTATTTATTGTTAAAAGATCAATGAAAATCAACCAAATGCATTAAATATTATTAGCTACCATTCTGACATCTCTTGGCAAATTTTTGAATTACTTGATATTTGTGCATACTTTTAATGACACACAACGCCATCTTAGCGGGAAAAACATGCGTAACCACTTCGCTCTCGTAGCCCCTTAAGATAGTTGAAATGCAGAGAAATATAAAGTTTCAGCCCAATCGGAGATGATTTAGTGGTGCAAAACACGGCTAAAAATTTAGAAAAAGCCAATTTTTTTTAACTTTGTACACCCCTATTACAATTTTATTACGATATTCTATAGCTCTTTAGCTTTTCAAAAAGCATTCATGCGTGCAAATCTGTTAATTATTAACGAAATTATAAACAAAATAGTTATTTAAGTCAGGTAAAAAAACACTTGGTTGCCTACCTCTTAGGCGCTTAGCGTATATTGTTTAACTATTTTGAACGTTATGGAGAGTCCATGAAAAATACTCGGGTTCCGAAATTGCTATAACTTTTTGAATTATTAATTTCTATAAGTTACGATTTCGTCCTCTTTTTTTTTTTTTTTTTTTTCATTCACACTTTTTCTCATTCACACCACATTCATACAGTCTTTTCGGCAACTCAGGCCATATAAGACTTTTTACGATACCCGTTATTAAATAATTTATCTATTAGGGGTCCAGGCATTCTTATTTAAGCCATTTGGTATCCAATTGGCTTAAATAAAATCATCGGACTGCCTGGGGTCCGAACCCGCGACGTTTGGTATAGAGGTTAGCACGCTAACCTCTACGCCATGCCCCGAGGGCATTTCGTCCTCTGAAAATGTATAAAGAAATATTTATGTATTCTTTGCATTTTATATATTCTATGAATTTAAATAAATCCTCAAGCAGGCACTGGATTGGAATATAGTAATGAATATTTATTTTTTACTAAAAAGACTCGAATACACAAAATTGTTCATTTTGTTTTCTCTTTAATTTATCAATATTTGTTCTTCACTTGCCAACATTCTTCTCCCACTCTCTCTTTTTTTCCTCCTGAGCTCTCTTTTTCTCTTTCTCTCTCTCTCTCTCGCTTTTTGCTCATCCATTTTGTAAATGTCAATTCGAAATATTTGCTTTTAAGATTCCAATCTAATATTGAATGATCACCTTATTTTCTTTTCTCTTTTCTTTTCTCCTTCTTCTGATCCTTAAATATAATTTCCCTTTTCTGAGGTAAGAAGAACCTACCAACGTTTATTTATTTTTTTTTTTTAATTCAAAAAAGAAAATTATTTTTTATACTATTTCTTAATAGTTAGATAGAAAAAAAAAAAGGAAATTTAATTAAACCCAAAAAGAGCATCTATTACTTCTGTCTGATGATGAATTCTTGCCGAAAAGAAAAAAAATCTGGTGTGAGTGTCGCACAGCACACAACTTAACAATAAAATGGTAAAAACGTATGTATTTATGTATATGTTGATAATAGAAGTGGCTGTTCAGCAATTAGAATGATGAAGGAAGAGAGGATGTCAGCCAAAAAAAAAACACTGGCTGACATCCTCTCTTCCTTCATCATTCTAATTTATGTATATGTCCTATAAAAATCCACAATTTTCAATGAATCTATTTGAAATTAAGTACACATGTAGTACATGGAGCAGGGAGTAACATAGTAATAATGTGACTCTCTTAAATATTTTGGAAAATTAATTATAATCACATTTGTTCAATATGCGAACACAAAATCGACAAGTTGGCTTGGAAATTAGAGAGGTAGTTAGTTGCATTGTGAGTCAGCTTTTCAGGCATACGACTTTGCCTGTGGGAGGAGTTATGCAGCAGTTGAAAAAAGAATAGAGAATATAGAACGCACTGGGTTTTCAGTCATAAATAGACACTTTTGTGCTGTGCCCAGTCGGTAGCCTCGCTTGAATTAAAGATCCTTCCGGAACAGGAGCGAAGGTGTTACGTATGTTTTTCCCGGTAAGAGGGCGTAGTGTGTCATAAAAAGTATGCCCAAAAAATCAAGTAATTCTAAGATTTGCCAAGAGATGTCAGAATGGTAGCTAATAATATTTAATGCATTTGGTTGATTTTCATTGATCTTTTAACATTAAATACTTTATAAATGTTATTATATATTATGTATCTTTTATAAAAGCATAAAAATATATAAATATAGGCCAGATATAGGCTATTAGCGATCGGCTGTTAGACTAGCCTGCCATCTATTGCAAGAATGCTGAATTAATTTGACAGTTGGTTTTTAAATAAATCATCTAAGCTTATTTTAAAATTTTCTTAATTAATATGTGATTAATAATAACAATAAATTCATTTTTAAATTAAAGATTATTGGGACAGATTGTTTTTTTGTATTTGCTTGATAACAAAAAAATTAATTACGATAATTTTTAATAAGACATTAAACAAATTATAGCTCGATGTCCCAATAATCTCTTATGAATTTAATTCATTTAAAAAAAACAGCATTGAAAAATTCCTTATAATAATCTAGTTTTTTTTTTTTTTTAAGTACGTTTAGACGTCGCTCCTGAACCCCCCTTATCACTTGCATTACAACAAGAAATATCCCAAATTGGCAATAAACTTGCCCCCCAAAAGCGGGCTTTGCGACTAGTATATATATAGAAAAAGATTATACGGCAACATGAAGGGTTTGATATTTCTAGGAAGAAAAGAGTAACGTTTTTATTTTATTTTTTTTTAACAAAATCCCCTTTATACATATCTCTTAAAATAAAGGGTTGGCTGTCAATGTCAAGAAATTCATAAATAAACACAACCTTCTCATGCATTGACAGATTCTTCGTATTTTCCCTCTTCTTCCTTTTTAACCCCGGGGAAACTTGCTCTCTCTGTATGGGGTGGGGAGGGGGGGGGGGGGGAATAACCGCAACGCAATTCCCTCGTCTCTCTTCTTCTTGTTTTAACCTCCTCTCAGGAGATTGCCTCAATTTTGAAGCCAAAAATGAACGAGAAGAATGTATAATAATAACATAGAGTATATGATTAATAATAATAATATTTAAATTTTCATGAAATAAGAGAAGATGCCATACATTACATTGCTTTTTTTTTATTAAATAGGTAACTAAATAATACGGTATAAATTGAATTTTAAATAAAAGGTGAAGTATTCTTAAAATCACATACTGAACATCAAGTATTCAGGTCTATTCTCTAAAAACAGACGTTAAAATTTAAAATAAACAAATAGGTGCTAAGAACTAATGTTAAAACAATCAGCGTTAAAAAAATGTTATTCTCTAAACAAAGTTTTAACAGCGACGTTAACATGTTGCTTTTATTTCAAATCTATCAAAATCATACCCTTATTTTTTAAGATAAGGACGCCATGTTTATTTTAAACACGACTTTAAAGTATTAAAGACACCCCCTAGACATGGCATTAATTTTTAACACTATTTACTAAATGTTAACGCTTTGGCTTTAAATTTTTGTTTACAGAATAGCTATTTGAGGCAAGGAAGTGATTTTGAATAGCATTTTTTAACAGTTACATTACTTTTTAACACCCATTTGTTTATTTTAAATTTTAACGTCTGTTTTTAGAGAATAGACCTGATGTGGTGCAAAACACTGCTAAAAGTTTAGAAAAATCGATTTTTTCAGTTTTTGTTAAATTTGGTCACCTCTAATAGAATTTTCACCACCCCTGAATGCAAAAATCATATATTTATGAGATTCTTTAGTTCTTTAACCATTGAAAAGTCATTCATTCGTGCAAATCTGTTAATTATCCGATTAACGACATTATAAACAAAACAGTTATCAAAGTCAGATTTGTTAAAAATCAAATCAAACTTCTTGAGTATATGGATAGCGCTGAATCTTGACTTTGATAATTGTTTTGTTTATAATTTCGCTAATAATTAACCTGGGCCCCCCCCTTAACCAAATATATAAAAAAAAATATATATTTATAAATTTTTTTACAAAAAAAAAGAGGGTGGATGGGGGGGGGGGGGGGGGAGGAAAGGGAGAGGAGGATTTTAAAAAAAAAAAAAAATAATAATAATTAACCTATTTACACGAATGAATGATTTTTGGAAAGTTTTTTTTTTTTTTGAAAAAAACACCTCAGACTATTTTCTCATTCACTCTCACATTCACACAGTCTTTTCGGCAACTCAGGCCATTTAAGACTTTACACGATAACCGTTGTTATTTATAATATCTATTTGGTATCCAAATGGTTTAAATAAAATTATCGGACTGCTTGGGGCCCGAACCCGCGACGTTCGGTATAGAAGGTAGGCACGCTACCAACCCCGCCAAGCCCGAGGGCTTTTGGAAAGTTAAAGAACTAAAGAATATTGTAAATATTTGTTTTTTGCATTCAGAGATGGCAAAGATTGTATTAGGTAGGCGGGTGTTTCGCCACTGGGAATTAATAACTCAAAATGTTATAGGAATTTCGGGATGAAAATAATTTTCCTGTAATCCCGAGAAGGTCCTCTTTATGCATATAAAATTTTTATTTCAAAATTCCAACGGGAAGTTGCCTTAGAGCATGACAGACGGACGGACAGACAGACAGACAAACGGACTAATGTGGTATTTTATATGTAGTTTTAATTCAAAATACTAAAAAGTTTATAATAAAAAAAAACTTTAAAAAAAAACTAAAAATGGTGAAATAATTTCTTTTTTGTTGTTAAAATTCTTGAAGATTAATCGTTTAAAATAAAAGCGTGGGGCATTCATTGATAGCTTAAGGAATTGTATATTCTTAGAGTTTCGGATTCTCCTTTAGAGGGCCCCACGCTTTTATTTCAAGTCATAAATGGAGAACTGTTTTTAAGAACTTATATGTATCCTATGAATATGTACAGTGAGGGACAATATTAAGTTCCACCCATGCGTTTTCTACTTGTGATTATTTCATTGTTTTTAAAAAAAATATTTTATATTTTTTAATGGAAACTTTCATGGTTCAAACCTAGATAATTTTCAATAAAGATTTTCTTTTTCTTTTATAAATACAATGAAATAATCACAAGTAGAAAACTCATGGGTGGGAATTAATATTGTTCCTCACTGTACATGTATGTAACCTCTTCATGTTAAGAAACATGGTTCCAGAACATCTCGTTTTTGTAAATAAATAAATAAAATAAATATAGGGTAAGAGAAAGTAAAAAATCTAGAAAATTTAAAATAAGACCTGCTTTAGATATTATCCAAATAATTAATCCAATTTCTACTCTTCTTTTGTCTAGTCATACAAGCACCGATTTTTTAATCTAAAATTGATTAGATATTAGACTCTTTTTTTTGAAGAGTGTTAATCTGATTTTTTTCCTTTCTTTTTCAACAGAGAGAGAAAAAAAAAAAAAACCCTCTTTTCGAAGCATTAAATTCGTTTGAACAATTTATCCATGCAATTACCTTGGTATAAAAAAAAAAGAGCCAGTCAGTTGATTCGGTTCCATCATCTTCTCTTACTGCTATCAGTCACTCTTCTCATAATAGCAGTGTATATATATCGATATCGAATGGCTAATCGAGCAGAATAAGTGGCGGAAATATCATCCGGGGTTTTGCAATTGAGAGCTCCTCTCCCTTGCCATTGCCAAAGGTTGCGGCGCAGCGCACCAGTAAATCGCTTTCTTTTTCTCTTTTCCCTTTTGCTTGACTGTAATCTGCCGGAAAGAAAAATATTTGTACTAATAATAACAGAAATCAATTGAAATTTAATAAAATTGTGGGATATAATTACTGTTGTAATTTTTAGTAATTTTTAGTAATTTATTTTTTATTTATTTTTTATTTATTTTTTATTTATTATATATTTATTTTAGTAATTTATTTATTTTTTTATATAAATTTAATATATATCATTAATAATAGAATAATAATTGCGGAATTTAATTTTATATTTTAATTTTTAATTTTTTGTTTGTAACTCTGAAACCAAATGACGAATTTTGATGGGGCTTTTTTTTTTGAACAAATTCAACTTTTTTACTATAAAAGTGAATTTTTAAACATTTCCATCCGTCTATTACAGTGGCGTAGCGAGCTTAACTCGCCCCCGGGACACATACCTTTTTACCGCCCCCCCCCCATTCAAAAACCATATAATAGGGGGGCTTTTTCCCCCCCCCCGGGGGCCCCCGCCTTATATGTAAAATATACAAAATTATTATATTACACTGGCATTAATTTTCAAATATATTTTCCAGAATACAATTATAATAAAAATAAAAATATCCAGAAATTTTTTGATTTGCGGACCATTTGGCGCCCCTTTGTGTGTAGCGCCCGGGGCATGATGACCCCCCCTTGCTCCCTCCCTCGCTACGCCACTGGTCAGTTAATTAAAAATTCTGAAATTAATTTCTTATACTACAATGGAATTGTTTAAAAATTTACTTTTATACTAAAAAAGTTGAATTTTTTCAAAAATAAATAAATAAATAAAAGCCCCATTAAAATTCGTCATTTGGTTTCAGAGTTACAAACAAAAAAATTAAAAATTAAAATAATATAAAATTCCGCAATTATTATTCTATAATTAATCATAGGCCTATATATTATTTTTCAAATTTAAATCTAATAAAGTATTGTTTCTTAAAGGCAGTAGAAGACTTAGCTTGGGTAACTCGTAGTTGCCATTAACGTACTTACAAAATGTGAGCCCCATAATAATAAAATAATGAAAATAAAACAAAACATGAATAATAATAAAGGGAGCTTGGAAAACACTTTGAAGTGTTTTAGAAGTCGTGTGTCTGTGTGTGTGTCTGTGGTAAATTTTAAAACGCAATATAAACAACATTATAGCATTAACAAAATGAACTCTTTAATGTAAAAGAGCTTTATATATATATATATGTCTTCAAATAAAATAACAAGCCTATTAAAATTAATCCTAAATAATGAATAAGTCAAATAAGTAGGCTACCTAAAGCTTAATAATTAACACTTGTTCGTTCTTGTGTCAAAAATAAAAAATATCTAACAATAAAACGGCATGAATAAATAAAAAACCTGCTGTGACTGGTCGCACAGCACACAACTTTCTCTTACCTTCGGAAATCGAAAGTTGTGTTCTGTGCTTGTCTCACCAGATTTTTTTGTGTCGACATATATTTAGTTCTCGACTGTACGGAACATTTGATTGCATGATGTAAAATTTATAAGTATGGGAAAATATTTATATTTTGTTACCATGGCAACCATTTCTCCTATCCTTCCCTATGAAGTACAAGAGTAAAGTGGTCTTTAGAAAATTTCAATGGTAAAATGAAAATATACATTTGAAAGAGCATCTAAAAAATAATTGATTTTTGAATTTTAAACAAAATTGTTTGAAGGAATTTTGAGAAAATCTAAAAAAACTGAAAAATACATCAGTAAAGTACTAGTACTTTTTGGCTGATTTTGATTAAAAGCTTATTTTCACCTCTCAGGAGGGTAGGCCTATCTAACTTAAATATAAAATTTCAACCTCGTAGCTTAATTCCTTCATGCTTTAAATTGAACTCAGACACACACACACACGCACACGCACACACACACAGACCATGTCGCGAAAACCACTTTTTTGGATTCAGGGGACCTCAAAACGGGAAGATCCATCAAAATCTTGACATCGAATTTTTGACTTGAATCCAATACTTTCTCTCTATATATATGTATATTAACATAAACATATAGGTAAGAGAAAGTAAAAAGAAAATCTGTCCGTCGTTCTGTCACTGTCTGTCTGTTTACACAACACAAATCCATATCATTTTAAAAATAATTAAAATTTAAATAAAATAACAAAGACAAAAATGTCGAAATATTATATTATTATTATATTTATTAACTAAACGCCAAATTTCTAAAATTGTAAAATAATCTTTCCATTTCAGTTTTTCTCTGCCTATTTTATTGGAATTTTTATAAAAACAAAATTTTTAATTAATAAACAAAACATATCGAGATTTTGTTGATTTGTCCCTCAAATTGAAAAACGACATTTTTGTCTTTATTTTATTTAAATTGTATTAAATTGATTAAAATGATAAGGATTTGTCTTAAATTTACTTAGAAATGTTTAAGATATTTCATATTAAATGCTTAATAAATTACAGTATCATTAAGGTAGATTAGAATAGATCTTCTTAAAAAGAAACAAAACGTTTTTTTTTTTTTGACGCTCAGTGTATTTTGAGAAATATTGAACAATCGTTAAATAATTTAAACCTAAAGGGATTAAAATTAATACTAAATAACTAGAAATTGTTGTCAAAAAAAAAAATAGAGGAAAAATAATTGGTACAACTAAGCACATCACTAAACGTGTATTTTTTTTTTCTTTTAAATAGTAATAAAAGTAAGTACAAGACAAGTTTGATTCAAGACCTTAAAAGGAAACACTGTGCATCTAATTACATTGTCTTGTGTCGTTTTTTTTTTTTTTTGCTCTCTCATCTTCCTTAACGTTATTTTATATATCTAACACATCCACTTCTTTTTATTTTCCGTTCTTACTGCCTGGCCTGCTGGCGCCGCCGTCTTTTTAATTCACATTCCATGTTCCCACCTCTAAGGAAAAAAAAAAGACGCAGCATCGCGCACCGCCTTCTTTTTTTTTAATGTCTTAAATATTAAAATATACAAGCAAAAAAAAAAAAAGAGAGTAAGAAACGACGAGATTTAACAATATATTTATAATCTTAAAGGGGGAAAGAGCAAAAAAATAGGGATGCAAATTTGAGTAAGAAGAAGAAAAGAGAATAGTCCTACCTTGGTTGGTATTAAACATTCAAATTTTGGAAATTATATTTAAGAGATAAGTCGTTCAGAAATATTACCTAGAGAGAGGAGGAATTTGAATTTAATAAAAACATCAGAAAAAAAAAACTTTAAAGTCAACTAATTTATGAAAAACTTTTGTGTTTGTGTATTTAAATTGGGTGTTAATAAAAAAAAACACTGTGCATTCATACTACACACTATAAAAGTGAAACTGCTATGTTAAGAAAAAGGTTACAAAATTGGACAGTTCTTCTATGTCAAGTAGAGTGAGGTTGCAAGAAAATTTTGTGTACAGTGAGCGCCACAATTTCCCCATCTGATAGCTAGAGCCTTAAGAATATGGTGGTTTATAATTTTAAATTTGAAAAGGTAAAATAAAATCAACACCATAAACTACTATACCTAGCTCTAGCTATCAGGGTGGGGACTTAATTGTGGCGTTCACTGTACATCTCTCAACTAGCTCAACCAATACTCAGAACTTTCGGAATGTGGATTCAAAATTAAAGGAAAAGCTGTAATTCACTAGCGCAGTCTCTGCGGTCTTATTATTCCCCCATCAAACTTCGGACAAACATTTTAAAGGTGGTGGCAGCCTTGATCTGGTTTCAATCCCTATGCCGAGGTACAGAATGACAACGAGGACTATCAAATCATATTGTCTAATCCTGGATACCATCTTATTCCTAAGAATAACTAGGTGAATTGCTATCCAGGACTTTGCTTAATAATTTAAGTAGAGAGAGTCTCCTCAAAACATCCAGTTTCTTCAATACAAGAATGTCATACGCGAGAGAGAACATGATAATCTCGCGTAAGATCGACGATATACCTCAGACATGCATTCTGGGCAGCTTCTGGGATGTTTCCTAAGGCCATAAGGAAGGATATCCTTGTTTCTTTTATATTAAGAACATGTTCCTTCCAACCTAAAGTACTATCAAGAATAAGGCCTAAATTTTTGACCGAATTTTAATATTTTATCTCTGCGCCATAAAAATGCAATGGTAAAAACGTATGTATGTATGTATGTATGTATATGTTGTATAGAAATCCACAATTTTCAATGAATCTATTTGAAATTAAGTACACATATAGTACATGAACGAAGTAATAATCTGGATCTCTTAAATATTTTGAAAAATTAATTATAATCAAATTTCTTCAATATGGGAACACAAAATAGACAAGTTAGCTAGGAAATTAGAGAGGCAGTTAGTTGCTCTGTGAGTCAGCTTTCCAGATATATGACATGGAGAATTGGGAGAAGCTATGCAGCAGATGAAAAAAGAGAGGCACGCATGACTGACCCTTTAAGCAGTCATAAATAGGCCCTTTTGTGCTGTTCCCAGTAGCTAGCCTCACCTCGCTTGAATTCAAGATCCTTCCTTAACATTTTAACACTTGCATTTCAACAATATCCCAAATTTGCAATAAACTTGCCCGTTTGAAGCGGGAATCGCTCGCCTAGGGCGAGCCCCTGGCTAGACGAAATCCCGCAGAAGGCGGTAATTTCCTAGCGCAGTCTCCCATTAAAGAGAGCATGATGAGGACTTATTGCTTCCCCGTTAACCTCCGAACAAACATTTTAAAGGTGGTGGCAGCCTTGATCTGGTTGGATGCATTCCAATCCCTCACCGCAGAGGCAGAGAATGACCCCGCGTACAAGAAAGTCCTCTATGGAGGCACTATCAAGTCAAATGGTCTAATCCTGGATGCCATCATCACGATGTTTTCATTTAGATAACCAGAGGCATTGCCATCCAAGAAAGAGAATAAACATCCCTGGATTACTCATCTCTCTACAGTCTTGAATCGTCTTTTGCAAGCATGTTTTGGATAGCTTAGTTTTTATTTTTCTTCTCTTTTCATGGGTTTTTATTTTTGACAACAATCTCTACTAATGCCTTTAGGTTTGATGTATTGAGGCAAGGAATTAGGCGGCAGGTGGCAACGACAGACAGACAGAGGAGAGACTTCCCATGGCTCGTTTAACGTTTCGATTGACACTAAAAGCACCCTTACCACCCAGTCATCCTCCTTTCGAGAGCTTCTTGTTAACTTGTAGACAAGCAGCTTGGCGGGCTGCATTTGTTGTGTATCGAGGCATCCGAATA
>JAKCPI010026816.1:0-12112 GCA_023213315.1 Euborellia annulipes | reverse complement strand
TTGTAGACCTATATACTACTGTCTTACTGTACTGTTCCAATTTGGAACCGGTTAAGTACCAGCGTGGAAGAAAAATTCGAATAAGTCCAAAACAAGGATCACCCTAAAGTCCTTGTATATATATAAATAAGATAAAAGATTTGATCAAACTTTTGCTGTTTCTATTACCTTACGGTTTGCCACGTTGTTTAAAGCAGCAGCAAAAGAATTTTCCTCCTAGGTAATAGACTCGGAAGTATTTTCATAAAGATGATAAACTAACATAACCATAAGGACAGAATTAGGACAAACGATTTCATTGGAATTATCGTGAAACTAAGTTTGATCAGAGTCCAAGCATCTATGACACGCGTAGCGTTATGATTCGCCTAAAAAAAATAAAATTTTAGAATGACCTCAAAACAAAAATAAATATAAATATTCAACTTCTTCTATTGAAGTAGGATGAAGAAATATATCAAGAAAACAGAGCGAAGCCAGATATGGACAATAAGCGAAGGTAACAATACAGAAAATCAATCCGTCATCAAGGGAATTTTCAAAATCGAGAACGGTTCGGGGTTCAAGCGGTGCTTTATCTCCTTGGAGTAGCGAGAGAGGCCATATAATTTTCATCGTAGCAACGTTGCAACCATTCCAGTAGAATACATTCCGCAATGGAAAACCTAGTCAGAAAAGATAAACAAAATATAAAGTACATGTAAAAAAAATCTGGTGTGACTAATCGTTTTAATATCAAAAATAATTATACCTGTTGCGATCTGGAGTAGGAATTTCTTTTGGAGAATCCATTAATGTATTATCCATGAATATTGAATCAGGAATCATTTCTTCTATTATCTCTTCAATCTTCTTCTCGTCTTCTTCTTCTTCTTCTTTACAGACCTTAAAAATGTTTTAATTATTATTCATGAAATGGAACTTCTTTACGTACGGTAGCAAATTCAATTTCTGTCCCTCAAAGAGTAACAGTGATTGAGTAGTAGTCGTTCATGTGCACTTAAGTCCAACAAATTTCTTCGGGAGGGGGGGGGAAGCGTATATATTGCCCCCCCCCCTATCCTATAGGATAGGGGGGGGCAATGTCTTCTTTTATTTCATTTATTTTTAAAAATGATACATTTTTACTTTTGAAAAATAAAATCTTTTAAATTAGAAAAAAATTAAAAGAGCATGGGCGTAACTAGGGGGTGCCGGGGGCTCTCCGGAGGATAGCTGGTCCCATGCCCCCCCCCCAGCCAAATTCTCTAGTTACGCCCATGTAAAAGAGTAAGAAATTAATTTTTTCCAAAATATTTTATATAGACTCTATTGTATTTCTAATTTCTAAAAACATTTTATATTGAATTAAAATAAGAAAATTAAAAATAATTTATTTCCTTCATAAATAGTATAAATATAGCCTAAGAAAATTTTTGATAAAATCACTAGCAAAAATTTTATTTTATTATTTTATTTAAAATTTTTAAAGCTTTATATTTAGTAGATTTGTTTTGGTTTTATACTATTTGAACATATTAAATTATTTTAATTTTCCAAAAAAAAAAAATTTTGCCCCCCCCCCCCCCCCTCCTCCCACCTCTTCCGGCACCCCTGTTTCTAAGTAATTTGCTTAAATATTTGCCTGAGCGGCTGGAGAATAGACATCATTTTGTCACCAAACGAATATAAAAGGCCCTGGTTTTTTGTACAATACAAAGAGAAAAAAAAAATGAATTATTCTACCTTATAGAGATAGAAAGATTTGAAAAGTTGTATAATAAAATGCATCCAGATATATTTGCTAATTTCGTGGAAGGTTTTTCTATCAAAAGGTTTATAGCATTGATTGCAAACATTCCGATTATCTTTATGAAATGGTTCATCATGAAGGGCGTACGGTGTCCAAGCCAACCGGGACAAAACTGACATATCATTGCGGTTTAACCATTTCGCTTCATCATCCGTGAATGGATCAAATGCCTGGAGTACCATCCGTGCGTAGCGAGGCTAAAAAAAAATAATAAGCTGTCTTTTATTTTTAAGTTATATTGTATTACCTTAAATATAGACATTCTTGTTTTTTTAATTGCTATTAAATAATCCTCATAAGAAAGCAAAAATTCCGCTTTGGTATGAGAAAACGATCCTCCTGCTTTTTTAACCAATTCAAGAGCATTTTTGATCCATTCCATTAATACTACCACTCGTTCCTCATCCCGATGATAAGTATGTCTTAAAGGAAATGTTTATTAATACATCATAAAATAATAAATAAACTTAGTTATATTTACTTAACAAAATAATCATCCTTTGCGCATAATGAGAGGTCGACAATCAAATTAAATATATTTGGTTTCGATGAGAATTTTTGGATTGTACTTTGAACAATTTCCGGTTCTTTTACAATAACACCATCTGGGATTTCAAAATAAAACATAGAATGAAAAGCTTGTTCAAAAAGCCATCTTTGAGTTGCTTTTAAAGTCTTTTCCGAATTTCTACAAAATAAAATAAATTTATTAACGACCGGATTAGAGGTGCCCACGGTGGCTAAGTCCAAACAATACATTTATATATAGTTTGGAGGGAAAGTGATGTAGGTAATCCCCTTTTTGAAAAAGTAGAAATTCAATAAGATCGATCTTCCGAAAACTTTCTGGTATGCTAGTATACACTAGTAATAAATTGACAAAATTATTATTCATCTTAAATATGCATACCTTATTATTTGCGCTGAAAAACTATACTTATCATTTTCATGTGGAAATATTGGCACACTTTGCGGATAGAAACAATCATGATTAATTAAATTAGATTCTATTGATGTCTAAAAGATTATAGATAAATGAAATATAATTATTAGGTTAATTTTTTTTCGTCACTTACCCACTTATTTTCTAAGCCTATCTTTTTCTTTTGTAACGTATTATCTGTCATTTCATGTTCGGGATCTACATTATTATACTCCGCTGGAGTAAAACGTGGATTCAAATATGTACAAAAGGCGAAAGTAGTTAGAGAGCAATTATCAACGATACCACTGATTTGAGTTAAACTACTAATTCCAGAATATGCATCAACAGCCTGAAAGAAAAGAAATAAAAAATTTACTTTGAATTAAATTTGGATGAATTATAATTAACATAATATCAAAAATTTCTTCACTGTGGATTTCCATCCCTGGGACAAGATTAACATTTTGAAATATTAATCCTTCTCAACAATTTAAAAGGATTGGAAAAGGCAAGGCAACCAGCAGAAATAAAAAAAGTAAAAAATTTATATTATTCTGTCGAAGTTTCCGGGAACCCTTCGCTCCCATTTTCAGGACTTCTCATTTGAAGAATTTTTGACTTAATGTGATTTAATGCCATAATTAAGGAAGAAGCTCAAGGCTCCATATTATCATGAAATCATTCATCTAAACTTTGACAATTAATTCCTAAGTAATTTATACCGTACTCATTGTTAAAGAAGAAGAATTGTAATATTAATAAAGACCTGAAAATGGGAGCAAAGGGTTCCCGAGACTTCAACAAGAATAATATAATATAAATTTTTTACTTTTTTTATTTCTGCTGGCTGCCTTGCCTTTTCCAATCCTTTTCAATTACATATTATGTACAGTAAGGAACAAAAACCAGTCCCACCCATGCTTTTTCTACTTGTGATTATTTCATTGTTTTTAAAAAAATATTATATATTTTTTAATGGAAACTTTCATGCTTCAAACCTAGAAAATTTCCAATAAAGATTTTCATTTTCTTTTTTAAAAACAATGAAATAATCACAAGTAGAAAATGCATGAGTGGGACTTAATATTGACCCTCACTGTACAGTGAATAAGATAAGATAAATGTGTAATAAATTCTTTCTAAATGTGAATTTTAATAAAAATGGAATATGTAAAATTGAAAAGTGAAAATTATGAAAAGACTTTTAAGTTATTGTAGACCTCATGATCAATTATAATTTTTTTCTAGTTTAATTTTTTCCTCTTACAAGAAGATCGAACTAAGTCCACTTAGATTATAAGTCCACGTATAAAAAAAAAGTGTTAAAATAAAACATCAGAAGTATTAATACTTCTATGTACAGTGAGGGACAATATTAAGTCCCAACCACGCGTTTTCTACTTGTGATTAGTTCATTGTTTTTAAAAAAAAATATTAAATTTTTTTAATGGAAACTTACATGGTTCAAACCTAGAAAATTTCTTTCTTTCCTTTGAAGTACAGTGAGGGACACCCAGGCGTTTTCTACTTGTGATTATTTCATTGTTTTTATAAAAGAAAATGCAAATCATTATTGGAAATTTTCTAGCTTTGAAGTTTCCATTAAAAAATTTATATTTTTTTTAAAAACAATGAAATAATCACAAGTAGAAAACGCATGGGTGGGACTTAATACTGTCCCTCACTGTACATAGAAGTATTAATACTTCTGATGTTTTATTTTAACACTTTTTTTTTTATAAATATTGATAATCTACGGGGACTTAGTCTAGAATCAAAGACGTAAATATGATTTTTCGGAGTGGGAGGAAATCATATTTAAAAATCCACCTTTTCAAAAAAAATTTATTTTAAAAAATACGATGATATGCTCGAGAGCTTGAGCTTAGGCAACCGAAATGCGGAATTGATGTCTTAAATTCGTGTGAGTCCTTATTGTCCAATTGGCTCCCGGACCAATTAGTTTTGATTAAATAAAAAAAAGACAAATCTTCCTTAATTATAGCATTAAAAATTCAAAATAGTCTTTCTTCAAATGAGAAATAAAAAAAAAAAAACACGCAGATTTAACGAACACTAGACGTTTGAAAAGAAGAGAAAGTACCTCAATGACTACTGTAATTGAGAAGCTAGTAGATCTACTGCTCTCAATTGTAATCAGAACTGGCAACCAACACTGATTATTTTCTTTAGGTTCGATCCGAGTACCCAAAGGAAACTAAAAAAAAGAAAAATAAAGACAAAAATTTGTGTGAAAATTAAAACTCAACATACCTTTAATTTAACACATTTTGTATGCTCTTCATGCTTGGAATTGAGTGAGAATTTAAGATCATATGGTTTGGATAAATTTTTTCCTTCTACTCTTATAAATGTCTTTAGAGGAAAATTGATAGAGATAGGCCTGAAAAAGACCTACAGTTCAATTAGAAATTTATTATTATTATTATTTAGAAAGTAAAAATTAATAATATTAATATTAATTTTCAATGAATACCTTTTCTGGTACGACTTTAATTGAAGGAGTTTGACATTCAGCCCAGAGAGCTAAAATCGTATAATAAGGATTTGCGATATAGCCTTCAACAAAAACTGGAATTCTAGCTCGATAAAATCCCGGCGTTGTAGTCAAACAATCTATCTATCAAATAAAATGAACTTTTTAATAAATTATATGTTAAAATACATATAAAAATTATTACATAAATGCTATAAGGTTCTTCCGGTTCCAAAGTAATCATAAATATTTTAGTATTTATTGCCCGATAAGGACACTCATCTGAATAGCAATAAAAGTGTGGAATTTGTGTGACAATATCTCGGAGACATAAACTTATCCGAATCGTTTGAGGTGATTTATTTGTTATTTCAATACTCTGCTTCTCGGATCTTTGATCTTATAAAAAAATAATTAAATTAGTTTGAAAAATTGGTCGCATTATAATTAAAGGATTATTCAAATGTATTATTTACCAACAATCGTAAGAAAAAATAAATTATCATCAGAAAATGTAATTAAATGTTTTGAAATGCAACTCTTGACATGCAGTTCAGGCAATTTTGTTTTTACTTGTCGATATTTAAATTCAAGATCCAGATTACTTAATATCTCTCTATAAATATTAAATTAAATTAATTAATAAAAATAAAATATTTAAATAATTTATAAAAAATATACTTTCTGCTTGCGACATTTCGACTCTTGGATTCAACAATCAAATCTTGAGGTCTCCTAATTAACAAAATATTAGATTAGTTTAGAGAAAAAAATGAAATAAAAAAAATATGCTTTTATTTAAAATGAACTAAAAAGTGATTTTAAATAATATTTGTTCTGACTGAGGCAGAACGCACACCGATTGAGCAAAACGCTCTCCGACAAAACGTTTTGTCCAAGAGCAAAACGTTTTGCTCAATGCCAACGCACACAGATTGAGCAAAAGACTCTTCGACAAAACGTTTTGTTGAAGAGCAAAACGGTTTGCTCAATGCCAACGCACACCGATTGAGCAAAAGGCTTTTCGACAAAACATTTTGTTACCTTAGTTAAAATGTGAAAATTGAAATAACTCACAAATTATTCACTGGTGCTGGAAGAAATCCTTTCTCAATGTTATCAGCAGAATCCACATATAAACGTCCCAACATTCCATTAACCAAAATTGGAACTTCAAAGGCTAAAGTAGCAACATCCCTTGGTCGAAAATGAAGAAAAAGTTTTAATGTCTCGCCTGGATTTATTTCTACAGCATCTTCTTGCTTTAAATGTCTAAAACAACAATATTAGCAAAATTTTTGATTATCTTTCTTCTTTCTTTTTTATTGAATAAAATTTGTTTTTACTTAAGCTGAGGATCCTGGAATCTTGAGATTACATATTCAGGAAAATCATCAAGACCAAATTGGATTCGGGCTATTGTAAGACATTTGCTTGTCACTGAAAATTCTAATCTATCGTAGGCATAAGGATAGATTCGTCTCAAACGTAGAATTTCAGGGCTAATTTTCATCAGAGGAAATTCCACCCTACCTAAAATCTACAAAAAAAAATTGTGACAAAAAAATTAGAAAACTCAATTTATGATTAAAAATTCACTAGGCTATACAGAACTAGTTCATTAAAACTTTTGAAGAAAGGGGTTGTTGGAACATTTAGAACTTGGACTCTTTTTAAATAAATTCTTAACAATTTTCTGGAATTGGAACTGGATGACAAAAATTTGCTTACGTAATGGTTTGCTACTTACTTCAAATTCATTCTTAAAATCTCCTGAATAAACATAGAGGATGATTTTGAATTCACACACCGCACGGATACAATATTCAACTTCTAGATTAAATAATGCCCTTGCTTTGATGAGGCCCTGGAGTAAAAGAAGGAAATTTAATTAATCAAGAAGAGTAAACGAAGTGCATTACCTGGTAGACCCATTAAAGACATTTTTTGGGGTGAAAAAAATAAAATAAATATATTTAGTAAAAGTGAGATGAATTTCACAATGAAGTTTGTTGGCCACTCCATATCTTCGGTCGATTTTTTTTCAAAAGCTTCGTGTTACTAGGGGGATACCTAACTTTAATATTAAATCTAAGCTTCCTAGCTCTTTTCGTTCTTGAGAGTATTGGGCAGTCAGACACACAGACAGAAAGACAGGACCCACTTTTTTGGGGTGAAAAAATAAAATAAATATGATAAAATGGTAAAATAAATATATTTAGTAAAAGTGAGATGAATTCCGCGATAAAACGTATATTTCCATCAAAATCTCGACATCGAATCTACTGTATAGTGGAGATTTGGAGATATCAGCCAAATTGGGATTGTCCAGGTTAATAAAACTCCCAGAATAAGACGTTTCGGCCTGAATTTATTTGGCCATCTTCAGTTATTGGGAATTATGCACTTGCACTATGTGTATAATTCCCAATAACTGAAGATGGCCAAATAAATTCAGGCCGAAACGTCTTATTCTGGGAGTTTTATTAACCTGGACAATCCCAATTTGGCTGATCTCCAATTGCACTTGCACTATGTGTATAATTCCCAATAACTGAAGATGGCCAAATAAATTCAGGCCGAAACGTTTTATCCTGGGAGTTTTATTAACCTGGACAATCCCAATTTGGCTGATCTCCAATTCTCCACTATAATCACATCACAGCCACATCCTCAAAAAGGCAACAAATAACGTTTGTCTATTAGTTATTTTATGATTGAGGGAGGGATTTAGAAAAAAAGACAAGGAAAAAAAACATTTCTTTATAAAAGGAATTTAACTTCTTCCCAAATCATAAAATAATTAAATAAATATATTTGTTATTGGTTCTTTAAAATAACCAAAGTAGAGAGAAAAGAAAAAATAAAATAAAATGGCGGATTTTTTTTCTCTATTATTTTAAAGAGACATTTTTATGGCTTTAGTAATATTTTTAAAGAAAAGTTGTTAAAATTACGATTAGGAAAATTTTATTTCGATCTGTTTGACCTTAAGTGTAATCACTCAGGGTACATGTGTTGAAATGTTGATAGGTTGAATTCCGAATATCTGGATCTTTTTAATGGAAAGATTTAAGGCAGTCAACCCAAATGATCTTGCGGACCACTTTGGAAATGCATCATAACTCGTTCTTAGGCTAGGGTTCGGCTAGAACACTGCTTACTACTTATTGTAGAAATAGGATTTTCTTACATTATTAGGCCGAATGGTAAAACCACTGAATGGGTCAGGATTTGAAATCCAAAACACTCCCTCGTGATAACTTGAATTATGAAGAACAATAAATTTCTTATTTGCAATATTGAGTGGGATCAGTCCAAGATCCAAACGACTAGTTACAAATTTGACTGGAACATACCGTGGATAGGCCTATAAATTGAAAACAATATGATAGAATTTTCTTATATACAGAAGATAAAGAATTATTACAAAGATCTAACCTTAACTAAAATAACAAAGGAACGATCCGCATCGGTGGCTAGTTCTCTTTGTGTCCAATCATCGGTCTCATGATTCGGTGTGTAGTACAGATTGCAATATATTCCGGATTCCGCTGGTACAGTACCCTAGAACATATTTTAATTACTCTAAGTTCCATAACGAAAAAACATTGTTACTCACTTTTTTTGGTCTAATGTGAAATGAATTATTCAGATCCGAATACCAGCTGAATTCTACTTTAGTTTTCAAAGTATTCACTAGTAGTATATTGAGAAAGTTCTGATAGAAGCATTGCTTACTTTCAAGAGGTGGGAACTCAAAATAGTCTTGTGGAAGCAAAAGTACCTTTTCCATGATATTTCCATAAACTATCAATTGGAAGGAGTGACAAGAGTTGATCAAATAATTTACATGACTAAAATAAAAAGGAACAAATTATTAGGGAATAACGGTAACAGGATTTTGTAAAGTGAGAGGCAGAGCGCATTCAAGGAGGCTAGAGATTTGGAGGTAATAATGATTCAGTTGGTATTTAAATAAGCATTAATAAAGTAATTCTATTAGGATCAGGAAGATGTATGGCAGCCAGCAAGTGATAAAAAAAAAGTGAAGATGGGATCGACGTGATCCCGAAACGTCGACGATAATCAAATAGTTTTTTTTATCACTTGCTGGCTGCCATACATCTTCCTGATCCTAATAATTGCCACTCAGCCATCGAAATTCTTCTATTTAAAATAAAGTAATTCTGTATGTCAACAATAAATGAGGGAGAGGGCAGCCAGGAAGTAAGCCTCTACGAAATGAAATTGTCATGTAATTCGGTATGAATAAAATTATAATCCGGAAGAGCAGGAAAGTGAAGGCAGCCAGCATAGAGTAAAAAAATTTTAATTATATTTCGTTAACGTTTCGGGAACGCTTCATTCCATTGTGCATAAGATAATTACAATAGGTGCATGGGCTATATTTTTATGTGGGCAGGAAACACAAGCTCTGAAAGACTGCCAGAGCCAGGTAAGTGCAAGACAGTCTTTCAATCTTGGACAGTGCTAATGTTTCCTGCCCACATAAAAAATAACAGTCCAAGCACCTAGTGTACTTCTCTTATGCCAGCAATTGTTATTTAATGGTATATACAAATTCTCCATTTTAAGTTTTTTTCTCCCCTATTTTCCCAGAATAAAATTGCCGAGGGGGAAAGCTTTCCCAAAGGTCGTCCAAATCTCATTAGATTGTTTGCCTGCAGATTACAATGGGGGGGAGGGGGAGGGGGGGAGCGGACATAACTGGGACAGGTGTATTGCGAAATTTTAAATATATATAAGATTTTTTTTTACGATTAATATTGAAAATATTTTTTTTTTTTTAAATATTTATCGAAAGACTCTCTCTGTGAAAATATTTTAAATAAATAAATAATTTACCTATCGTAGCGTCCCTGATGTCTTCCTAATAGCGAAAGAGTGAAATAGTCCGATTGTTTAGGGCCGATTGTTGCACTATGCTTACCCACTATTTTTATCGAATGCGAATATATCGAGAATATATTGAAATGAATAGGGAAATTATTGAAATTTGTCACATCAACAGTAGCTTCAGCACTACTTCCAACGACAAGCTGTAACAAGAAATCAATATATCGTATTCTATTGGTAGAGTTTTATTGAAATAAAATAACGAAATTACAGACCAAGCCGAAATCGATACTCTTCGGAGTAACAAATATATTGTAGAGTTGCATTGGCGATAGAGGTAAGAGAGTGCTCATTTTGATATCCTCGTCTGGCACACAAATCGGCTTCATTTTAAGTGGTGGCATCGAGTTCAATATTTTGTACAATTTCTCGCACATGGAATTTTGTAAATCATCCAACATACCAGCTTCTAGTAACTGTTGATCCTGAAATCTCGCTCTCTCAATCAGGTCTTGCGAAGGATTTTTCCAAAGCTCTTGATTTTGTTTACGAATTGCAATTTCTTGAGATGTCAATTGATATAAGGTGTCAAGAGGGGCGGCATATCGAAGAATACCTGTGAAGATAGACCTAAAAAAATAAATAATTGGATTCCTGTTCTATAAAATTAAAGAATTTTAATTACCGCATTTGTCGCTCTAAAGGCCACGGACGTAACGATCTTTGAACATCGTTTGGAAAAGCAATTAGGTCATGACAGTGTTCAGATTCATAATATAGAGGAGCTCCTTTCACATCCAACATTGCAGCTTGTGGTGGTTTATTCACAATAGTTCCGGGAAATTTACTATCAAATCGAACATTCGAAAGATTTCGCCCAACCTAGAGTTCAGATTTGGATTAGAGTAACCAAAGTTTGAATTATAACATGGTTTCATATTGGTATATAACTGAAAAATATTTCTCGAGTGTGGAAGTGGCTGTGATTAATATCTTAAAAGAATAGCAGGAGGTAGCAGCCAGGAAGGAGCGTCTCCAAAACGGCCCAAAACGACGTTTCGGTCCGAATATCTGGGAGTTTTATTGTTTTGGAGACGCTCCTTCCTGGCTGCTACCTCCTGCCATTCTTTTAAGATAACTGAAAAATTTCACGTGTGTTGATTTTAAATTTTTAAATCTAATTTTAATCAGTGAATTAATTTTAGTTTTTGCTTGAGAAAGGGGGGGGGGGGCTTCCTCAAGCATAAACTGAAATTAAGTCACTGATTAAAATTAGATTTAAAAATTTAAAATCAACCCACGTGAAATTTTTCAGTTATATACCTTAAATACAGTATATAGAAGACTATTCTTGCCGGATATTAATTCTAATATGAAACCATTAAATGAAATTAAGTAGCACAGGAAGTAAAAAATTGCTTGCCCCCTCTCAGGGGGGCAAACAATTTTTTACTTCCTGTGCTACTTAATTTATATAAACAATTTATAGCTGAGTTGTTATATTAATAAGAGGGTAAAAATGAGAAATGCAGCTAAGGTTATTTCTTTATTTAGTTAATTCACCACGGAACCGAAACGTCAGCTGTGTGAATTAACCAAATAAAGAAATAACCTTAGCTGCATTTCTCATTTTTACCCTCTTATTAATTTTAAATAGCCTACATATGAACATATACATATATACCTCTACATTTTTGTCTATACCATCTTCTAGTTTGGGAGTTTTCATATACATACACCCCCCTCAAAAAAAAAAAAAAAAAAAAAAATAAATAAAACTAAGTGCCGCCAGTTTCTGTGTTAATTTTCGGAAACTGTGCTCCTTTGCTCAGCGATTCTACACATTCCAAAATGTGAGGCAGAGTTTCTATGCGCCAGGCTTTTGGGTATGGCGTATTCAACTCAAAACGGAGGGGGGCTGGCGGTTAACTTTTCTAATATCCATTTTATTATCTTATTAATTGCCCCAATCTAACTGAACCTAGATAATGACGTCACTTGTTTTTTTTTATCATCTATCAGATGGCGTGAACTTTTC
>JAKCPI010026815.1:0-10531 GCA_023213315.1 Euborellia annulipes | reverse complement strand
TTTAATTTGATATTTTTTAATTAATTAATTCTGCTTGAGGATGAGTATAAAAATGTATATATAATTTTTTTAATCTATATATGCATTTATACTCACCTCGACCAAGAAATTGGTCGAGGGGGGACATCCTAAACCCCTTCAATAAAATTAAAAATTATGCCTAGGGCCTACATAGATTTGTATAATTACAAGTGTTTGTGTGTTCCTATATTTAATTTTTATAATTTCCCTTTACTAATTTTCATTTTAACAATAATAGGTGTTTTAAATCCATCCATCCATCCATCTATAAATGTGTTGTTAATATATATATATATATATATATATATATATATATAATTTGCGATTTTAATACACTCACACAAAAATCAGGTCAGAACTGTCATTTTGTGATTTCATAGCAAAAAAGAAACCAATTTTCTTCTATTAAATTTAATTTCTCTAATTTATATATATATATATTATATTGACATTTAGGAAAGTATTGAGTGAATCAGAAGAGCCAGTCAAGAATTTATTTTAATTCTAGAAATAATAACTTACAAACTAGTCTGCTATGCTAATTTTCTAGTTTATTTGGGCTAAAAATATATATAGCTCAAAATATAATAAAGTTAGTATTCAGTTTTTTGGATTATTTTTTATGGTATAAAATATATATATATA
Organism: Euborellia annulipes; assembly: GCA_023213315.1. Classification (NCBI taxonomy): domain Eukaryota; kingdom Metazoa; phylum Arthropoda; class Insecta; order Dermaptera; family Anisolabididae; genus Euborellia; species Euborellia annulipes. The sequence continues at coordinate 9,865 of JAKCPI010026815.1, read as the reverse complement.
ATTTGAAAACGAACTTTTTAATTTACCAAATAAAATTTTCTTATAATGTATTTTTAACTGACAGTATTTAACTATTTACTGTAAATGTATAGCTTCAAAATAATATTTTATTTAGATCAGTCAGAATGTCATTGCATAGACAGGATTCAATTTATAGATCATAAATTATGCTAAAAGCTTTTGATAGAATTATTATGTTTGTTTTATAAATATTTTACCAACCGAATAGGCAAAGCTCTCTTTCACTGTATACACCTGTATTTACACGAGGATCTGTTAGGCCTACTAAGCATTAGATTATTCTTCACTCTATATTTCTTGCTGGCTATTGTTTTTTTACAAAGTCAGTCTCGAACTCGATTGAAGTTGCAGGGGCCCGCCCCCCCCCCCAGAAAGCTCCTTGCCCCAAGAAAAATATGGGGCTTTGCAGGCCCACCAGAGGATAGCTGGTCCCATGGTCCCTCCCAACCAAATTCTCTAGTTACGCCCATGGACACAGTGGCGTAACGTACGCCCCCGCAGACCCCGCAATGCGAGGGGGGGGGGGGCGGACCTCCTCAGGGCTCCGGTAAAAACGGAAAAATTTAGAAAAATTCATTAATAATGGGGCCTGAAATAAAGGTTTGCGGAGGGGCCCAACTAAAAAACGTTACGCTACTGCATGGACACCACATTCACATTTATTAAAAGAGAGCGAGCTTGTTCAAATATTTATGTCTTTTCATAATGATTTATTAAATGTAACCATATAGATATGTGTGTGAGTATGGAAGGTTTTTTTCCTAATTCTCTTCTTTTCTTTCTAGTTTCTGCAAGGGATGACTTGTCAACCCTCTCCCCTGCTAGGCTCAGAATCTAATCAAAATGTCCTTCTAGTCTCGGGAGGAAGGCCTTCCAACAACAAAAACAGCGCCTCGATAATTTCTGCATTTAGGTAAATAAATACACGGCTGCAAAATGTAATTCACTTTAATATAACAAGCGAGGGCGGCAGTTTTAGTCACATTCAGGGCAATTCTAAAGGACAAGCAATTGTCATCAAGTTGACCTAGTTTTATTATTTTTGGATTTATTATGAATAATACATTTTGGGCAGGGTGGCAGATATCAGAGGGCAGCGAAATAGGAAAAGAGGTTCACAAAAACAAAATGAAATTAGCAGATCAGAATTAGGCACCTGCAGCCTCTAGGCAGTGAACTCTTGCCGCCTCCTCCCTTTAACTACCCCAACACTGACAATTGTGAGAAATAACCAAACACGCAGCTGGACTTCTGATTACCTATTCTTTTTCAACATCAAATAGCCTATTTGCCCTCGGAAAAGTACATCAGTAAAGTACTAGTACTCTTTGGCTGATTTTGATTAAAAGCTTATTTTCACGCTCCAGGGGGTGCCTAACATTAATTTTCAACCTCCTAGCTCTTTTCGTTCTCGAGATATCCTCTCACAAACCCACAGACAGACCATGTCGCGAAAACCACTTTTTTTGTTTCAGGGGACCTCAAAACGTGAAGATCCATCAAAATCTCGACATCGAATTTTTGGCATGAATCCAATACTTTCTTTCTATATATATATATTACATTGGTAAGATAAAGTAAATAAAATATACAATGTTTCTATCATTAAGAAACAAAGCACTGGGGGAGGGAGGGTTCGATTTTCACATTTGTATAATTTTTGTTGAGCTTTAATTTAAAATTTTCCATTTATTAGATTTTTATAAATATTAGTTTAAATAATAGTATAGTGTATTAGATCTTTATATATACAGTATAAATATATACAGTATATACCTATAATACAATATAAAGTATAAAATTAAATAAAGGAGTGTAAAAAAAAAGAAAAAAGAGCGCCTTTCTTCTTTCCCTCCTTGTTATGTATCGTTCTCATAAACTGGACTGACACTTTCAATTATAAGATTAAAATTAATGACTGCCTTTTTTATTCTTCCCCGCAAACGACAAAAGAGCAATCTGTAAATATGTCCCAAGCCAAAAGACCAAAAGATACAGAGAGAGAGAGAGACCGTTTAAATGATTGACCTACAAAAAAATAATTTCCCTTTCTTCTGTCAGGTTAAATTTTGCAAAGAAACCATTTAAAAGATAATATACAAAATTTTTGAAAATATTATATAGAAAACATTTTATTCTACACCCTCCCACGCCATACTCTTCCCGTGATGGAGGTAAAAGAAGAGAGAAATTAAAAAGATTGGCTCATCATGTAAAATAAGATATAAAAGAATCTACTTTTTGAGGAATATATATATTATATATATATATAGAAAACTCGTTCAGTCCATTAATTTAAAATAAGATAAATGGCTGGCATAGAATTATGAGAAGAAAAACGGGCTACGGGATCGTCAAAACTTATACTCACCAGGAGGAAGCCCGATGCTGGAAACTTCCTAAAATTCTTTTCAATAATGCGTTGGCAAATAACCTTGTATTATGGTCAATATCTGAAAGAATCGGAGAAAAATATATTACAGTTTTGGCTATGAATATATATATAGATATATATTGTTAATCTACTGGACTAAACTAAATGTTTCATTAAAATATATAGGCCTATATAATTATATAATCTTTTTAACAAATATATATATTTTGCTGGTAGGCTCATCGCCTAATGGCTCACAGGATTCCCAATTCAATAAGGCTATCGGCGTGTTTACACTTCCCCCAGGCCACCGGATCCTCGACCACACCATCAGAATCAAGACCTTTTGTTTATATCCCAATACGTGAATATATAAATATTTTCAAAAAAAATCTAATATCGACTCTTTCAGTAGAAAAGTGTCTAACTTCACTTTTTTTCGAAAATCTTTATTCTGTTGAAGAATATGCCTTATATATGCCTTATGCCTGTATGCTTATGGGGCGGGGGGGGAGGGGAGGGACAATATTTTTTCTTGAATAGTGGGTGGGCAAAATTGTGCGCTCGGCTCAGTTCGACCCTATATTTTTCATTTCGGCTATCTGAGGCCATTTGACTTTTCAATTTATTAAATTTTATATTATATCGATGGCTTCCGGCGGGCGTTCAACAATTTTATTTGAGGGTAAACATTCATTAATATGTACGTTTATACTGGAGGATTAGTATTGAAATTCGGACATGGTTCATTATTACACCTATTAAGTAAGGGAGACCGGGGCAGGTTGGCCCACTAATTTTCTTTTCTTTTATAAAATTTTTTATTTAATCATTTTCGTTTATGTTTTTATTATTACTCCAAGCTGCAAAAAACGAATAAATGGTTCTAACCAAGGGCGGATCCAGAGGTGTTTCTCGGGGGGGGGGGGGGGGGTAATTATCCCTTTACCCCCCCCCCCCTTTGTATCCGCCCTTGATTCTAACTCATGCGAGTTTACTCCGATCACTATAATTATTTTGGCAGAAGTAGGGTGGCAGTACTATTAACCATCATTCTGATCCGTAACACAATCGTCCAATTATTCTGGGAAATATCGCGACTGGGCCAACCTGCCCCGGTCTCCCCTACCATAATTTACTATCCAAAAAAGAAAAAATAAGAAAATTGTTTGCTTTTGGACTTGGTCCACTTTTGCTTTGAACCACTCATTTATAAAGTGTATTATTATCTAATTAAATTTAAAAACGCTTTATTTATGTTTAGATTATGTTTGGTTCTAGGACACCATTACTAGGACACCTTACTGTATATTGCTTTCGTCTTTTTATCTATATATTATAATTCAGCAGTGGAGTGATCGAAGAAATACGGGATTGAAGGAAATATTTTTCTATTTGGTCGAAAATTTTCTTTAATTGAATTTCCATATTTTTTTTTTTTTAAGATGAGCTGTTATATATTTTCATCATTTGCCTTTGTCAGTTTATTCTTTTATTTTATTTATCAATAATATAATAAAGAGAGTTAGTTATCTGTTATTCTTTTTGTTGGTTATTGCAAACTTTCTTAGCCCTTTGGGACTTGGCAGCTGGATGAATTAATTCATGGATGGTCGAAATGCAAATTAAACACTGTTATATGTATATTTATAAGTTAAAGGATTAAGTCGGCCAAAGAAGAAAGAGCAGCGAGTGAATTAATCGTCTTGGAGGGCTTATTAATTTGCCTGGGCCGGCCCGGGCGGCTCTTGTCCATCCGCCATGTCATTTCAGATAAGGCATTAATCAAGCAACGAGTTGATTAAGATCCATGTCTTGTGGCTTTAGCAGGTGTAGCCGGCCGGAGCTTTTCCACGATATTACTGAATTAATTTAAATTCATCGGCTCCCGCTTGGCATATATGGAGATTTCAAGTTGACGAGGGCCAAATCTGACAAGATATATATACATTTGCTATGACGACCGTCGCGTTGATTGTTTCGCTGGCGCGCCAACAATGCCCATCTTCATGCGTCATTATTCTAAAGGAAATTATTATTCTCTTTGGATTCCTAAACAATTATTCACTCTTCCAAGAGATGGAGCTTTTCAAGTTAAACGGGGATTAAACAATGCTCGGAAATCTTATCAAATTGGCCTTCATGAATATTTTAGAATAAAAATTCAAAGGAATTCAATAGAAGAAAATTATTAAAGAAAGGGAAATTATAAATTCATTAAAGGGAAAGAGAAAAAGAAAAAGTCTAGAAGCAGCAGCAAAGGCGCTTAGAGAGGGGTTCAAGTCTTTCTAAAAAAAATTCTGTGATCCATTCTAATATTTTCCATGATAAGATAAATAAATAATTATAAAAGAAGAAACGAAACCGAAATTATAATATAAAATTGTCAACAAAGTTTGAAATCTATATTATTATGAACATCTATAATAAAATGACTCCAAAAAGAGGTTTTATGTTGAAAACTCCAAATTTCGCTTTGACCTGTATCTCATAATGCAATGCTTGCTCTAAGAATAGAAATCTGGTGTGACTGGACGCACCAGATTTTTTTGGTCGACATATATTTAGTTTTCGCTGATAGGTATATTAGAATTCAAGATGTAAAATTGTGAAAATATTTATATTTTGTTACCAATTCTATCTTTCCGATGAAGTACAAGAGTACACTGTGCTTCAAAAGATTTCAAAGGCAAAATGAGAATATACATTTTAAAGAGCATCTAAAAAATAATTGATTTATGAATTTTAAACAAAATCGTTGGAGCGAATTTCGAGAAAATCGAAAAAAACTGAAAAAGTGCATCAGAAAAGTACTAGTACTTTTGGGCCGATTTTGTTCAAAAGCTTCCTGTCACGTCCCAGGAATGTGTCCAACTTAAATATAAAATTTCAACTTCCTAGCTCTTTTCATTTTTGAGATATTTTGTTCACATTCACACACAGACAGACCATGTCGCAAAAACCACTTTTTTGGATTCAGGGGACCTCAAAACGTGAAGATCCATCAAAATCTCGACATCAAATTTTTGACATGAATCCAATACTTTCTCTCTATATATATTTATTAACATATATAGATGTAAAAGAAAGTAAATACTTTCTCTCTCATATATTTCATATATAGGGTAAGAGAAAGTAAAATGATCTGCTGAAACATCTAAAGGGAAAAGGCTTAAATTGTCGCTTGTCGCCGCGGCTAAATAGTTGTCAGGTCATGGAAAGTGGTTGGGTGCCTACAGTCACCAATTTTATTATAGAAAAGCGAAGGTAAAAGATAGAGTTATACAAAAACTGAAATACCAATTATATAAAGGAATCGGGGATCCAGGGAGGGACACTTTTGTTTGGATGGTAAACCAGAGAAGACGGACTCGTTTAAAAAGGAAAAATATCAGGGGAACGAAAAATACATCATTATATAATTATATTATATATATAATATTTTTAGATATAAAAATAAAATAGACATTTAAGAGAAATACACTATTCATATTGAGCATTAATCTAAAAATTAAATTATTAAATCCTATTTTTCTAACTAAAAAAAAAAAGATTTTATAGCTTATTTATAAAAAATATATATTATTTTATAAATTAAAATATTTATTGAATCATTTTAATGAAATTGATCTTAAATCAGGACTCATTATTGAGGAAAAAATAAATATCTATATGGAAAATATTAATACATTATGATATTCAGATTTGGGTGCCAAAAATTGACGTTTCTTATATATAAAATAAAACGCATAATGAGGAGGAGGAAATATTTTTTTGAATAAATGCCAATTGAGATGGATATTTGAAGGTGAGGCGTTACTTCAAAGTAATATATGCCAAGTGATTCGGTCCGGCTCAGAATGCGTTCAGTTTTACCCAGTATTGACTTATAGGGCTGTGCAAAATGATCGATTATTTACCATAATCACTAACAAATAATCGATTATTTTTTCCATAATCCAACACCCCTATCGACTTATAGGGAAGTCTCATTCTAATTTATCATTAGCATCAAATATGAGCTATTAACAGTCAAGAAAATTTATGTCATGAAAAAATAAAATGTATTTTGGCATTTAGGATTTTTCTAACGAACAGAGTAGAGACCTCGTAATCATTTAGGGGATGTACATGTTTATTCAGTTCTAATTAATTTTCTAGGTCAAGTGACTAAAATATTTATAGAATAAAGAGCAGGAGTCAGGCTTTCCTTCTCTTTTGAAGACAAAGTAGCCAAGGGATGCGTCCTTGTGGGGTGCCTCTTTTAGCCTTCACACTAATAAAATAGAACAGACAGACTATAATAATATTTAAACTTTTTTAATATTTAAGTTAAAAGTGTTTAGAGTCTCCCTTCCACCTTGAATATTATTTAGGCTTTTATTTCAATAATTTATAAAACATAAATATTGAGAATGACTCTTAGATCCGGCCCTGATATTTAATCCTATATATTTATTTATTTCAAATACATCTTTTAATTCTTTTTTTCTGGTATCCTCACTGTTTTAGAATACAGTAAAACCCCTCTTATCCGAAGTAGAATCAACCGTTTCTAGGATTAACCGGCCTATCCCATTAGTAGGCCTATTATAAATTACATTTAACATTTAACATATCAATACATTATTTTTATTATTACATATATATTATATATAATTTAAGGGGAGGAAATATAAATTTTGAGGAGGCGATTAGCCGAGGGAATAAGCAGTTAAGCTTAGTTGAATACAACTCGAGTTCAAATCCACCTCATGGCAATAAATTATCCAACTCTATTTGAGATGCCTCCTCCCGAGGAAGGAAACGGGAACCCACCTCAGTATCATTCCCATATGAGTTACTCTTCAGAGTAACCACAACATGTCAAGGCTGACACTAATGACTGAGAAGAAGAAGATTATATATAAATTACTTTTTTGTATTTTAATTAAACTCTTGAAATGTCCAATCGTTGAGATGGTGAAGAGGGAGGGGAGAGTTTGTTTACTCGCTTGCTTCCCAGTCTATTTTTCTACTACATAGGGCTGAGATCTCTTAAACAAAAATGAGCGAGTTGAAAACGTGTGATAATAATGAATGAAAATTAAATTTTCCATCGAAACCGACCAGGTCGGTTAAGAGGGGTTTTACCTATAAAATCTAATAGTGAGTATTTACCAAACAAACGCCCCAATTCATTTATATATGGACCAAATATAAACAGAGTAGAAAGTGAAAGGAGGAATATTTAATTAATACTGACTAGAATCCTGAATTGGTTCCGTCGTTTCTTGTCATTAGATTTAATTGTGGTAGATTGGTGCCACACCCCCTGCTTCCATTCGATCTACTATATGCATGTTCTCTTCGATCAGTTCTTCGATATCGGTTTGATTGAGGACATGCTGTATTCGTGTCTTGAGTGGTCCTTCCACGGCGTTCATTATCTGATAACGAAGGAGATTGGGTATAACGTTGACAGCGAATTCCATGATGTAGTCGAGGGTGCCGGCGCCATCCACTCGCAATTGGATGTTGCCCAGTGTGAGTTGTAGGTCTTCAAGTTTCGCTCTTTTACGCGTATCCAACGGTTGACTCACTTTAATCTCCGTCTATAAAAAAAATACAGCCACCAGTTGATTAATCATGAAAGAAAAGGAAAACGAAACAAAATATTTGATTCGTTTTTGATCAATTCAAAAGAGAATGCTAAGGGCAAACGGGAGAGGGTAGAGCCCTTAATTAAATATAAAATAATATTTAAGAAAACTCAGATCTCTAAACAAAAAAAATTCATTTTTAAAAAACAGGAGTCATTTACATATTAAAATAGTCAGTTTCTCATTCCCTGGTGCCTTCAAAGTGCTTAAGAGAGAGACGAATCAATTATTAAATAAATAGCGAATTCATACCTTGGGTCCTGGGTAGGAGAGTTCGCACATAGGGAGGGCGTCGACTGAATACAGGGGCGTATATAGAAATTTTTTTTCGGGGGGCCCGAACTCAAAAAATTTTTCTGCGAAAAATTTTTTTTTTAAGAAACTACATTTTTTCACACGAAATTTTTTGCGGAACAGTTTTTTTTTTTTTGCGGAACCAAAGTTTTCCATCCTGCGGGGAAAATTTGTTGCGCTGATGTCTGTATATCCCTATATATGTATATGTTTTTGGGAAATTCTCGGGGGGGGGGGGGGCCCTCGGCCCCCCCTTATACTCGCCCCTGACTGAATATTATTCAATAGTGGGGGTTAAGCTTGCATCCGTTCGCAGCGACTGGATAATTTTTTCAGTGCATCCCGCTCAGGATTTTAAAAACTTACAATTAAATATGTATTTATATTAAAAAAAAAAAAAAAAAACACCTTCCTCATAATAAAAAGTGATTCGGGCCGCACAGAAAGGCTTTGCGGACCGCAGGTTGAGTAATGGGCTCAAGGGAAAATACAAGGGGGGGGTGTTAAGAAAGGTAATTACCCCCCCTTGAGATTTGAAAAAAATACTTTTTTTCGAAAAAAAATGTAGTTTTTAAATGTAAAATTTTTAAAAAATTAATACTTAAAAATTTGATTTGTATTTATATTCTGGCAAACAAGTACAGAATGCGTCTTTAAATTACCGAAATTAGGAAAAAATTGTGTGCTGTGCGACCAGTCACTCCAGATTACCCCCCACCGAGAAACACCTCTGGATCGGCCACTGGAATGGTTTCCTTAGACTGTCTCGCATTTCAATATTTTCGGAAGTGCGGATACTGTTTTTGTGAAGAATTAGTGTGGAATGAGAACTACTATACTTTATATTGGCCAAGAATTTAAAAAAAAAAAAATTGATTTGATGTCTTACGTGAAGGTAATCGACGGTGAAGATCCCGGTGCCTGTTCTGGCCAAGGTGTGTGTCCCCAGACCCACTTCCCAGAGACATCTGCCTATCAGTCGTTGGGTGCCCACATGTACATTGACGTAGAGAATGTTTTTTTCTATAGTCATAGACATATTGCCCACTCTGTAGAATGTCGAGAGGCCGTTAATCCAGATATGTGATAATTCAACGAACAATACGCTTGCAGTGTAATTGTACGAGGCAATTAAATAAGGGTCGTAGCTAAAAAAAAGAGATTTGTATCAATTAGAGATAGGCCTAAATAAACAATATTAAATAAAAGATATCCTAATTGAATTAAAAAATAATTTAATAATGTTTGGACATCATGAAGGATTAATTTAAATAAATATTTGTTGAATTGTCTGGGAGCCATTCCCTTAGCTTTTAAGGGTTTCAGGAGGCACGCTGTTCGCATGTTTTTGCCGGTAAGATGGCGTTAAGGTCAGCAAGGGTAACAAATGGCTGGATGGTAGGAGCTATATTTAATCTCATGCATTTGTTTGATATTCGTTGTTCTTTTAATAATGAATAGTTTTATAAATATTATTATATATTATATATATATATATTATATATCATTTATAACAGCATGAAAAAAAAAATAT
>JAKCPI010026813.1:0-26415 GCA_023213315.1 Euborellia annulipes | reverse complement strand
GTAAAGTATACAGTGGTTGGCCCCCTTAAGCATTTTTATCTCTTTTCTACTTAATTTCTTCTAGACCAACAAAGCAATCAGCCTGAAAATTTTTTATAGGAATCCTAAAACTACAGTTATTCTGACGCGATACAGAAAATTGAATATTTTCTAGCCGTTTTTTTTTTTAGAGACATAAAAACCAAAAAGTTTCAAAAACATAGTTATTGGCCCCCCTGATACAGTTATTGGTTTTTCTTTCTACAGTCATTGGCCCCCCTCGCCACAAGCACATTTTGATTAGCATCCTAAAACATTTTAAACATACTTTTAGAAGGGAAATATGATAAAAAAATACCCCTAGATAATAAAAAATCTGGTGTGACTGGTCGCACAGCACTCAACTTTATCTTAACTTTCATAACCGAAAGTTGTGTTCTGTGCTTGTCATACTAGATTTTTGTGTCGATATATAATTAATTTCCTCCAATATATTAAAATTCAAGATGTCAAATTTATAAACATGGGAAAATATTTATATTTTGTTAGCAGCATCAAATAATTGATTTTTGAATTTTAATCAAAATCGTTTGAGAAAATAAAACTCCAAACTTCCCAGGGAGCAAGGGCGGATACAAGGGGGGGTAAAGGAGGTAATTTTTTTCGAACAAAAAGTTATTTTCAATGTAAAATTTTAAAAATTATTACTTAAAAATTTGTTTTGCATTTATATTCTGGCAAGCAAGTACAGAATGCGCCTTTAAATTTCCGAAATTAAGAAAAAATAGTGTGCTGTGCGACCAGTCACACCAGATTACCCCCCCCCGAGAAACACCTCTGGATCCGCCCTTGCCAGGGAGGTGCCTAACTTGAATATAAAATTTTAACCTCCAAGCTTTTTTTATTCTTGAGATATTTTGTTGACAGACAGACAAACACACAGACAGACAGACCATGTCGCGAAAACCACTTTTTTGGACTCAGGGGACCTCAAAACGTGAAGATCCATCAAAATCTTGACATTGGATTTTTGGCATGAATCCAATACTTTCTCTCTCTCTATATATATATTACATATATACAATGGTAAGAGAAAGTAAAAAAACGTTTATTGAAAGTAATGTAGCAGATATGACAAAATTAGAGTAGATTAATTAATTGAATTATTTCTAGAATTCCCCTGGAACTGATTACACGTTTTTTTCGGTACGTTTATGTGACCAACAACTAAATCTTATCTATAATTTAAAATGTCTGGCCTCTCGGGCCACTTCCATAAACGCCCACATTTGGTCAATAATGACACGGCTGCTTCATTTTCATTGATATCAAGGATTTTTCCGGGAACCAACTCTGCATGTTCATTTGTGGCAAATTAAAATTACGAATAAACTATTCTCATTCAAATTTTAAAATATTCGTTACAATACAGTGATTGGCCCCCATAGTTATTGGCCCGGGGGTCAACAACTGTAAGGTGTCATTTTTTCTAACCAAGATTTTAATATGTCATTCCCAAGAGGCATAAGCAACAGTAAAAAACAGTCAACACCAGATGGCTTAAATAGAAATGCCTGAACCCACAATAAATAATATATATTACAACGGTTATCGTCAAAGTCTTAAATGGCCTAAGTTGCCGAAAAGACTGTGTGAATGTGTGTGTGAGTGTGAGTGCGAATGAGAAAAAAGTGTGAATGTTATTTAAAAAAAAAAAAAAAAAAAACAGTCAACTTTCACTACAGTGTATTTACAGTGATTGGCCCCCCGGGCCAATCACTATATCTCCTTATGATGTGGGTCACAGTTATTGGCCCCAGGCATTTAGGCCTTAAAAATTTCCAAGACGTTATTGTACCCTACCAAAATCTTTAAAAACTTAATAATTAAGTGTTTTATTAATTTTAAAATTAAAATAATCGGTCATTTGGGCTTATAAAGCTTATTATTTGGGCATAGTGTTCTTACCATTTTCTTTATGTTTCTCTTAGAAAGATGACTTCTCAGACAAAGTTTATTTTTTCAGCTAAAAGAGTTTTATAAAACTCAAAATGATGTTGCTATCAGAACAAGCATAAATTCCATGTTATTTACAAGTTTTTTCAAAACTCATTTATCCATTATATTTCTTATTTTATAAGTTTAAAGCCGTAGGGGCCAATCACTGTATGGGGGCCAACCACTGTATACTTTACCCTATATATATTTTACTTGATGCGCCGCCCGCCTTCGGTGGGCTTCGCGTCTAGCCAGGGGGGGGCTACGCCCCCTGGACCCCCGCCAGCTAGCTCGGGCCTGCCTGCGGCGGTCTCTCGCCTTTTCTTAATTATGAAAGGAAAATTATTATGGGTCGTTTTGATAACTTACCTACCCTAACATTAAAATAGCCTCCCTATGGGGAAATACATGGTGTTTGTCCTTGAGCTATTTTAATGCTGAAGGACACACACCATGTATTTTCCCATAGGGAGGCTATTTTAATGTTAGGGTAGGTAAGTTATCAAAACGACCCATTACTACGTATTCCAATCCAGTGCCTGCTTGAGGATTTGTTTACATTCAAAGAATACACAACTGCAATGAATACTTAAATGCTTCCCTATACATTTCCTATGGGAGAAATCGTAACTTTAGGAATCAGTAACTCAAAAAGTTATAGAAATTTCGGGACCCGAGTATTTTTCCAGGACTCTCCATAACGTCCTCTATAAGACTGCAAAACTTCGTTTCAAAATTCCAACGGGAAGTTGGTCAAACAGAGCGTGACAGACGGACAGACGGACGGACACTCCGCAATTATTATATATAGATATTTCTTTGAGACACAAATAAACATGAAACCAACAACTAACATTAAAGAAGAGGAATATTTATTCAAAAAATAAAAATACAATTTCACATAAATTTGAGATCTCATTTACTTTGCTAAATACGGCAGACGAATATTCGGCCTCAACCTTAGTTTCGGCCGAAACCGTAACCGAAACTGAAACTTGTATTTCCTATAAAAAAATTTTTTCATTTTATCTTTTTTTTTTTTTTTTGAAATTTTTCTCCCTCAAGTGCAAATCATTTGACCTTTTGTTTTTTGCATGCGAGTCTCATCCCATCTTTTCAGACACAGGTTTCGGCCGGCCGAAAGTTTCGGCTACTTTTTGGCCGAAACCGAAACTACGGCCGAAACCATGATTTTTGGCCGAAACTGGCCGACACCGTAACCGAAACCGAATATTCGGTCGGTTCCTAATATATATATTAATTACAACGGTTATCGTCTAAAGCCTTAAATGGCCTGAGTTGCCGAAAAGACTGTGTGATTGTGGAGTGTGAATGTTTAAAAAAAAAAAAATTATATTCGTACTTTTCCATTTTTGAGCTCTTAAAATTAATTTGGTATTTTGTTCCATCTGCTACGCAAATGGGTTTCCTCTTGTGATGATTCATAAAAATTCTTAACATAAATGGGGTAAAAGTTCATTACTTGTTCTTTATAACCTATAATTATATTTTTCCTTATCAGGCCATTTGATTATTTTAACTTAAGGTTGTTCGGATAGTACCTAGTGAGTCATAATAGAATCTAAATTTTTTTTTTTTTTTTGTAAAATTAAAAATTTGAATGCATAAATTCTTTATTATAATTTAGTTGTGACCTATCTGAGTTTATATTTGTTAATGATTTAATTACTAAAAATAATAAACGAATGTCTTTTGACTTGAGCAGTTTTTCACGTAATATAGACACTGGCAGCATTGCATTTAGCAGCTGTTTATTTTAAAACTTAAATTGTTGTCCAGGTCTGGTTTGTAGCAGCCTAGGCTAGTAAGGGCCGGTTTTTTCATGTTTGGGTAGTTAGTGAAGTGTCTGTTAAAGTGTTTTTTGTATTGCAGAAACCCTCTTCATTTTTATTCTTATAGTAAAATATATGACATCCCATCATTTTATTTAAAAAAGAAGTAGATATATTTGTTATTTTTATTTTGATTCAACTTATTTTAACAATAACGTGATGAGATGTGATATATTTTACAATATGCAAAAGGTTAGGTCCACTGGTAACTGAGGCAGCCATTTGCTTTTTATTTGCATAACCCAGCCTTGGAGTATATGTATATGTATATATGTTGAATTTTTTGCCAAGCTCTCTGTTAAATTAGTCGGAGCCAAAAGCTCTGGGTACGATTTAGCAAAGGGGTGATATTAGAAACACAAGACTGGCACCAGCATCCTAACTTCACGCATAAAAATAACATAGGCATTCTTCAATCTATCCTTTTTTTTTTGTTATTATTCATTTTATGTCAGTCAGGATTATATTTCTAGGATATTTGGCAAGGTGTTGAAGATGATTATTTGAATATATTCTAATATCAAAGTTGAAACTATGTTCGAGGGTTGGCCAACTCCCTCTGGAGTCGAGTCCAATTGGCCGTGATAAATATAAACATAAAAATTTTTCTCTCCTGATAAATTTTTAAAAATTATCTCAGTTTTTTTATATATTTGAGGGCATAAATTTATATTTTTAAGTGGAGAGTCTCCTTACGCTTTGGGGTGATAAATTGGGCCCCAATGGTGTCCCCTCAAGAAATTAATAGTACCGATTGGTGTTTTGATAATCTCGACGAGGAAGACCATCTACTACGTATTACTAATGCCTTGAATACAGTAGTAGCGAAATGAATGATGACTCCGAAATTACTAACGAAGCAACTGGAAGCAGTATGGAAACTCAATCGAATATGAAGAGGAAGAATGAAGAAAAGCAGTATACTATCTCAAATGAACGAAAAATTGTAAAAAATAACGGTCAGTCTTTAAAAGTAAATCCGCCTTCTCAACCTAACCCTTCATTAATTCAGTCTCCATTAGTTAATAACACAATCAGTTATCATACTCCTCCCAATCAGAATTCATCTTCACTCAATTTTCCTAATGAGAACCAATCTATTAATTTTGTTGAAAATACTTATGCAAAAATATGTTGTAACAATCGTTATAGTTCTTCAGAGAGTGGGCCGTATACTTTGCTTGTGGAAAGCCACAATAAAGTCGTTAATGTTTACCCTATGCAGGTTGGTAAATTAATCAGAGATAATAATTTTGCTACGTATAAAAATGTAAGGTCAATTCACGCAATAGACAAGAAAAAAGTAAAGATTGTGATAAACTCTTTTCAAGAAGCAAATTTGCTGATAGAAAATGAATTTTGGTCCAAAAATAAACTCCATTGCTATATTCCAAATTATAAAATATTTAAACAAGGCGTAGTTAGAAACATTGACTATTCTCTCTCGGAAGAGGATGTTCTAAATTTTTCAGAATCTATCCTAAAAATTGTAAAAGCTTCAAGGGTCTATAAAAAAGACGCCAAAAACCCTCTTGTTCGAGTACCAACACCGGTTTTCATCTTAACTTTTTGTGGCCAATCTCTTCCTTCAGAAATTAAAATATTAGGTGTGGTCTGCAAAGTGGAGTTATATGTTCAAAGAATTATTCAATGTCGCAAATGTTATCGTTTCGGTCACGTTGCTATCCATTGCAAAGGAAAAGAAAGATGCAGTAGCTGTGGCGGCCTACATTCTTCTAGTAGCTGCCAAGATATTATCCCAAGTTGTCTTCATTGTCGAGGGAATCATAAAGCCGATGACATACAAAAATGCCCTGAATTTTCAATACAAAGAAATATTAAATCACTAATGGCCACGGAAAATATTTCATATTCAGAAGCCAAAAGTCGAATTTCAACAGGTGCATCATATGCTAAAATTACAAGTCCTAATCTAAATTTAAATGACTCTCAAGAATTTCCTGCTCTTCCAGTGCAACAAGACTCATTTAACAATAGTTTTTCACAAACCCATCCCAATTCCAAAAATAATAATAAAGGGGAGACATCTCAATCTTCTAAGCCGGTCTCAACAATAGTCAGTCCAAAGCCCAGTCAGAATATTTCCAACATTTTAAACATTCCTCAAAACCCAATAATAGAAAGCCCAAACTATACCGGGTGGGCCAATAGTGCGTGGACGGAAGATTGTGGGCTTATTAACGGACATTTTTAAAATTTGTTGATCGCACATAATGTGGGGCCTTTAGGGCTACAAATTAAAAATATTTTCGTTCCAATTGCACCTCATATACAGGGTGGTCCATATCAAAGTTATGTTTTTTTAAATGGAACGCCCTGTATATTATTGCATATTTGGATTCTACTCCCAATTTTAATATGAGTTTATGTCATGCAATGTATTCCAAACCAAACCGTTTAGCCGAAAATCGGGCTTTAGTGAAAAAACTGCTGTCTGGAAAAAATTGAATATCTCGCGAACCATAAAACTTAGGGAACTGTTCTTTTGTGAGGTTACTAAACATGAAATGTACTAATGTAGTCCAGATGGGGAACCCGGAACTATTCTTATGTTGGGAGATATGGCCATGCCAATTTGGAAAATTTCAATCATGGATAACTTCATTTTTTCAAATGGAACATGCTACTTTTTTTTATGCCATGGGACGTGAAATTCAATTATCTTTCAGCTGATATAAGGTTGTCTATATCTATCTTTGGTAGTTTTCTTTTTATTCCAAAATATCTGATAACGAAAAAAAAAATATTTATTATAGACAAAATAATTGAAAAAAAAAATAAAATAAAAAAAAAGATTTTTAAAAAAATGCTTTTATTTAAATTGAACTAAAAAGAGAGAAATAAGAAAGAAATAATTTAATTGTTCTTGTTAAAATTTTTTAATATTTGACTTAAAATAAAAGCGTGGGGCGCTTCGAACTGATTCCGAGGCTCGCGCCCCACGCTTTTATTTTAAGTCATAAATATTAAAAAATTTTAACAAGAACAATTAAATTATTTCTTTCTTATTTCTCTCTTTTTAGTTCAATTTAAATAAAAGCATTTTTTTAAAAATCTTTTTTTTATTTTATTTTTATTTTAAGCTTTTTAGTCTTTTAGTCTTATCAAAAATCATCAATATGATAAAGTACCACATTAGTTTGGCCTGTATTGATTTGGTTCAATTGAAAAATTATTCATTATCATAAAAAAATGACTCGTAAATATCAAAATTCAAAACTATAGTTAATAGGGCCTTATTTGCGTGAGGTTTCAAATAAAGTACCACATTAGTTTGGTCCATTTTGGTAAAACCAAACTCACAATTTGCGTCATCAAAAATGACTCTTAAATATCAAATTTCACACCTCTAGCTCATCGGGAAGTGTCCTTAACAAAGCCATAAAGTTGGTGACCTTGAAAGAGTAAGTTAAATAAAAGCATTTAAAAAAATCCAAACGCAAAACAAAATTGTAATAAATGGACAAATTATGCTAAATATTCGAAAATGTCTTTTAATTTCCTTTAAAATCATTTATTTGAACTTCTCAAAGAAGTCCCGCTTGCTCAAATTCGGGTTATGATTTGTCAACAAGATGGCGCACCTTCTAACCTGAACATAACCCTAATTTCTTTTTCGAGAAGTTCAAATAAATGATTTTAAAGGAAATTAAAAGACATTTTCGAATATTTAGCATATTTTTTCCATTTATTACAATTTTGTTTTGCGTTGGGATTTTTTTTTTTCAATTATTTTGTCTATAATAAATATTTTTTTTTTCGTTATCAGATATTTTGGAATAAAAAGAAAACTACCAAAGATAGATATAGACAACCTTATATCAGCTGAAAGATAATTGAATTTCACGTCCCATGGCATAAAAAAAGTAGCATGTTCCATTTGAAAAAAATGAAGTTATCCATGATGGAAATTTTCCAAATTGGCATGGCCATATCTCCCAACATAAGAATAGTTCCGGGTTCCCCATCTGGACTACATTAGTACATTTCATGTTTAGTAACCTCACAAAAGAACAGTTCCCTAAGTTTTATGGTTCGCGAGATATTCAATATTTTCCAGACAGCAGTTTTTTCACTAAAGCCCGATTTGCGGCTAAACGGTTTGGTTTGGAATACATTGCATGACATAAACTCATATTAAAATTGGGAGTAGAATCCAAATATGCAATAATATACAGGGCGTTCCATTTAAAAAAACATAACTTTGATATGGACCACCCTGTATATGAGGTGCAATTGGAACGAAAATATTTTTAATTTGTAGCCCTAAAGGCCCCACATTATGTGCTATCAACAAATTTTAAAAATGTCCGTTAATAAGCCCACAATCTTCCGTCCACGCACTATTGGCCCACCCGGTATAGCAAACGTAAATTTTTTGAAAGAGGTCATAATAGATTCGTTACATAAGATCCTAGTCGCAAACTGCCCATCTATCTCAAAGGAAATATCATCCCCACAAATCCAAACTTATATAATTAACATCATCGAGCAATCCATTTCTAAAATTATGTCTAATATAAAAAATGCATCTCATTAATGTTTCTTAACATTAACTGACCATTATTTTTATCATTATCATAATTTTTATTTATAACTTATAGAATGAAATGTATGGAAAATGGCTGTATGGCTTGAAGGCTTAAAGCCACGTGATTGTTAAATAAAAAAAAAAATTAGGTGTTGGCTGTGTCTTCTACACAGCCGGTGGCTTTTTAACGTGACGTCTTTTGCTTGACTTCAAAAAAATTTTTTTCTCTTACCTATATTGAAATATAAAGAGAGAAAGTATTGTTTTTTTTTTTTTTTTTACTAGTAGTTTGTTTTCATAAATAAACATGTTCAAACATTTTCATTGAAACAATATATGACAGGTGTGGCCAAACTTTTATCCATTAAGGGCGACATATGCTTAAAAAATGAGGTTTTTCGAGAAAAAAACCAATTTTTGAGTTAATTACTCGGGATTTTTTTATTTATTCTATTAGAGGTTATCTTTCCTCACCAAATGACATCTCATTTAGTCAGATCTGATTAGCCGTTCGGAATCTACAAGGGTTTAAAATTTCGAAAAACGAAATCCCGCCGAGTGCTCTCATGCGGTAAAATGACGTCATATCAAAAAAAAGAAAAAAAGCCCTGGGGGTATTGAACCACTCTTTCTAAAACTATATTTAGATTTAATGTAGCTTTTATGGTCAAGTCGCTATGCGTTGCACAAGTAGGGCTATTTTTCGATATTTTTTTGTCTAAAAAATGAGGTTTTTCGAGAAAAAAACCAATTTTTGAGTTAATTACTCGGGATTTTTTTATTTATTCTATTAGAGGTTTTCTTTCTGCACCAAATGACATCCCATTTAGTCTGATCTGATTAGCCGTTCAGAATCTACAGGAGTTTAAACTTTCAAATTAGAATTTACCGCAGCGCGGTAAAATAAAATGATAGGAAAAAAATAAATGGTGAATTCTTTAGCTGAAAACTCATTCTTTCTAACCGTATATTTCCCATAATTATACCTCTTAAGACAGAGGAGTTATTCAAGCCAATAAACTTTTTCGTGCATGCCCCTCTAACATGCCACTATAGACACATGATTTGTAAGACGTTGTCACGTCAAAAAAAAAAACTCCCTCTGGCGCACTCTGGCGAGACGAAGCTTCAACTAAAGCATTTCAAATTTTAAATTTTAGTAAAAAAAATAATTTTTTAAAATTAATTATTTTAATTTATAATATTTATTTAAATTAATTTCAATTTTTATTACTTTCTCTTACCTATGTATATATGTAATATATATATAGAGAGAAAGTATTGGATTCATGTCAAAAATTCGATGTCGAGATTTTGATGGATCTTTACGTTTTGAGGTCCCCTGAATCCAAAAAAGTGATTTTCGCGACATGGTCTGTCTGTCTGTGTGTCTGTGTGTGTGTGTGTGTTCAATTTTAAGCATGAAGGAATTGAGCTACGAGGTTGAAATTTTATATTTAAGTTAGGCAGCCCCCGGGACCGGAAAAATAAGCTTTTAATCAAAATCGGCCAAAGAGTACTAGTACTTTACTGATGTACTTTTTCAGTTTTTTTCGATTTTCTCAAAATTCGCTCTAACGATTTTGATTAAAATTCAAAAATCAATTATTTTTTAGATGCTCTTTCAAATGTATATTCTCGTTTTGCCCTCAAAATTGTTTGAAGACCACTTTACTCTTGTACTCCATAGAAAAGATAGGAGAAATGGTTGCCATGGTTACAAAATATAAATATTTTCCCATACTTATAAATTTTACATCTGAATTCAATAATTCCCTACTGCCGGGAACTAAATACATGTCGACACAAAAAATCTGGTGTGACAAGCACAGTACACAACTTTCGATTACCGAAGGTAAGAGAAAGTTGTGTGCTGTGCGACAGTCACACCAGATTTTTTTTAATAATTTTTATATTTTATGTCTTTATTAAGTAGAAAACTTCAAAAAACTCTTAATACTGAAGAGAGTTTATTATCAATGCTGTACTAGAGTTTTGTAATACCCAAAAAATCAATCTATAAAACACACAGTATATTATATTTGGTTTTGATATTATTGACTTTATTTTGTATACCTTATTGTCTTATTTCTAGTCATTTTTACAATGTATTTTGGATGCTGTTTTTTATATATGTATTTTTATGTATGTAATCTCTTTGAGTCCGATGGCGAGAGCTAAAGGGGCAAAATAAAAAAAAAAAAAAAAAAAAAAGAGAGTTTATTCCCTGGAAGGGGGTTTCTGCATTGCACACTACCCATAGGTTAACTTGCTACCCAAACATGAAAAAACCGGCCCTAAATGTGTCAAGTTTCTCATTTTTTTTATATTCCAACTTTTAACTTTCTCGTATTGGCTGGGTGCTAAGTAGGTGGAGGAGAACCACGAATCGCTGCAAGCGTCCGTCGTGGCCAAACAAGGAACTTTCGGAGGTCCAACTGTAACTAATTACTATTGAAATTTAGGTAGTTAACTGCAAGAACAATGATCTCAAATTCTATAAATTTCCACAAGCAAGTTGGAAACGTGAAGACAGTCATGAGAAAGCCCGTGTGTACTATCCGAAAATTAATTGATTGTGCAATTTTAAACGGGAAATAAAAAAGCTCAAAGTTATTATAGACACTGTAGATTTACATTTACAAATAGAATATATGTTTCATTGAAATTATTTGTTTGTTTATTCACTCTTCGTAATGACAGCCAGACATTTCAAAGTCCTCCGTAATTGCAGCCGCCAGTTGGCGCTTCCATCGCGCACCCAGCCAATAGACCAATTTCTTTATTACCCTCGCTGTTTAAGATGCTTGAAAGAGTTGTTTACCAACAACTGATGGCACATTTGAACTCCAGCAATCTTCTAAACCCATACCAGTCTGAAAACTTCATAATACTCAGAGTGCTCTTTTAGATGTTTCTTAGAACATTAGAATAGCGATTTATGAGAGGAAAGTGACCATCCTAGTTCTTTTTGACTTCAGCAGGGCATTTGATAAAAGCAACAATAACATGCAGGAAACCTGAAGTTACTGCGGATTCTCACAATCTAGAATGACACGTCACGTGGTACGCTAATGCATAGGCGTAGCCACGGGAGGGGATTTGGGGGTTCAAACCCCCCCCCCCATTGGACCCAAGCCATGACTAGATATTTAAGCTCTATAATACAAAACACTTTTTCTCTCTATATATTTCATATATAGGGTAAGAGAAAGTAAAATATAATAATTTTCTCTAGCTTAAAAAAAAAAAAAAAAAAATTAAATAAAACGCAAAAAATTCAAGAAAATTCAGAATTTTTCCATCGAAAAGAATTGTTTTTTGTTTTGCTTTATAAAAAATTAAAGCCGCTTAAAATTGATTAAATCTCGCAAATGAAAAATAATAAAAATTATTATATAAATAAATTTTTTCTTTTTTTTTTCTTAAAGAGATCTGAGATGGGACTCTAATCAAGAGAAACAGACACTTAGGTATTTTAGGCCCATATATATATATATAATTCAGAGGGTTATATATTTTATTGCCTGATTCAAGTTGAATGAAAAAATTGCGGCACTTAATTAAGAAAGGGCGGGCCCGAGCCAGCTCGAGGGGGGTCCAAAGGGCGGAGTGGCCAGTCATATATTTCATTAGTCGCCTTATACTGCCCTATTAATCATGGGGGGGGGGGGGGGGGAAGAGAAATCATCCCGAACCCCCCCCATCAAAAATTTCTGGCTACGCCTATGCGCTAATGAGTAAATGTGGAAGGTGGTCAGAGGGTAGTAGAGTTGATGGACGCAGAAAGAACCGAGGGAACAGGGTCGAATCGCAACCTCGCCACCAGGGACGAGGACAGCTACTAATACCATTTAGAGACGCCGCACAGTGGGCCAAGAAACAAATTTAGGGCGCCAAAAATCTAAAAAACGAAATGCACCAGAGAGACAAACTAGCTATGACCTGATGTACTATGACCTTGAAGGCTTCTAGTACCGCAAATGTCAACTCGCCCGAAGTACATCTCGTTGCTTTGAAGACGCGATAAAGTGGTGGTTATTGACAGCAATTTGTATGTGTTTTTCAAGCGCGTGTTACGGTGACTTGTTCCAGTGTATTCAAATTAATAAACATGGTGTCCTATTGAATTTTTCATCCTGAATACGAATCTGTGCTCGTTCATTACTATAATTTAATTGGTAGTTTGAAAATTTGCAGTTGAAGTAAGTACTTTTTTGTCCCTTTGAACTGGCTATACAGTATGTAGTGTTACAAAAATTTCCCTCCATTGCCCATAAAAACTTTTCAAATAAAAGTTGTTCCTTAAAGCCCGTACTATCACCTACATCTCGTACATTTCTCCCATTTTCTCCCCAAATCCTTAAAATGTGATTTATACCACTAAATTTGTGATTACTATTGTGTAAATTCTAATTCTTCCTGCGATCATGATTTTTATTGTTGAAATTCAGTTACATGACTTGCTAAAATAATAATTTGATTCCTTTTTGTATTTTGATTGGGAACCGACCGAATATTTGGTTTCGGTTACGGTTTCGGCCAGGGCGAAAAAAATTTCAAAAAAAAAAAAAGAAAAGTAAAATGATATGTATTTTGTATAGGGAATACAAGTGTCCGTTTCGGTTTCGGCCGAAACTAAGATTGAGGCCGAATTCGGTTTCGGTTTCGGCTGAAAATCTTGTTTCGGTCGGACCCTAATTTTATATTTGTATTCATAACAGGAATGACTTCACAGAGTAAGATCACGCATCGCAATTTGTTTGCTCATTTGAGAGAACTAAAATTGAAAATAAATTTATCATCGACAGTGCATCTGACTCAGACTATGTTTAAAATATTTCTATGTGCGCATTACTCAATAAATGAACTCATCACTTTAAAAAAAGACGCATTTCAATCACCCCACAAAATTCCAAAATGAAAGATTTGCTCCCCTTCTTTGGTCACATTTTTTTTGCGAAAATGTGGCCAAAAATGGACTCAGCGTCTCAAAGAACATATATTTTGATACCCCACACGAAAAATTCCAAAATTTTGAAATTTGCCCCTTCCCCCTGGTACCCCATTTGGTTTTTTCGCAAAAATAAGTCCAAAAATGGACTCGGCGGTTCAAAAAACCCCTCTAAGCCAAAAATCAGAATTTTGGCGCCCTAAATTTGTTTCTTGGCCCACTGTGCGCCGCCCGCCAGGGCCTAGCGTGGTAATAAATAATAAAATATTTTTATTTTTAAGCTAACGGATTTATAAGTATTTAATGCCCAGTTGCACCAACATATCTCAAGTCTCAAGATCGTCTTACATCTTACATTTGAACTTAGAGTGTTGCACCAACATTTAATACGAACTTAAGTCCTGATTTTGAGCTTACATCTCAAGTAGTCAAATTTGGCGACTTAAGTCCCTCTCAGCCTGAATTCGTAACCTAAAAGGAGAATTGTGACATTTTATCTATTCAACTATCTATATAATCCCTTAGAATATATATATTTTTTTTTTTTAATTAATCAATCTTATTGTTATTATTTAAAAAAAAAAATTATATTTTCATACTGCCTGTCAAGAATTTTTAAAAAATTTACCAGGTATATTTATATTATATATAAAAAATTCGAAATAAAATTTGTTGAAGCATAGACGGTGTGTAAAAGTTTAAACTGTTTTTAATCGCTATAAATTGGTTTTTACTTCAAGATATTAATAGAAAACGTGAATATTGATGTGGATGGAGCTGATCGGAGGTGAAGATTTTGATGTCTGCATAATGTTATAATTGACAGAGAAGGTTTTGAACATAACCTCGTATTTTCAAAATATATCTGTCAAAATTCAATATGATTTTAAATAAATATATTAAATATATTTTTACTGCTAAATTTATTAATATATTAAATTAAAATATTAGCCTAAATTAAATTATTAATTTGTTTATTAATTAAATAAACCCATTATTAAAAATATAATATATTATATTAAATATTTTAAATAGATATTAAAAATAATAGATTTAAAAGTTGATTGAATTGAAGTGGCAGAAAAACGTCAAACAAAAAATAAGTAAATTTATTTATTTTAAATTAAAAAAAAAAATACTGTAGATTAACTTACAATTTGTTTGTGTTTTTTTGTACCATTTCATTCAATAGTTTGTCTAGAAAAATATATTATCAAAATTTTTCTCTTTTTTTATTCCCCAATGAGGGAGGACTTAGAAATACTTCACTTATTAAAATTTGTTAATATTTTTTTGTTGACAGAATTTGATAAAACAGATTAAGCTGATTATTTATTTATTTATTTTTATTTTGGTCAGATTTTGGTTAGCAAATATGTTTTTTGTTGTCCTCCAGTGCCGCCTAGTGGCTAATTTGTAACAAAAATGCGAGGTTGCCAGATGTTGTTTTTTCTTAAAGGCAGCTTGGGTAAGATCATTTGAAGATTCATTGGTGCAACGTTTTAAATCTCAAGCTGAGACTTGAGTTCAAGACGGACTTGACCAAGTCAAGATCTGAGACTAGTTGGTGCAACTGGGCATAAATGAAATTCAAAAAGGACGCTCCAGAATAGGATAAATGAATAAAAGAAGGCATTTTGATTTATAAAATACAAAACATTTATTTACTATATTCAGATCTATTCACTTCTTTAATATATAGAATATAGGCCTAATCCATCTTCAAGGAACTTCACGAGGCCCTAAAAAAGAAATTCGAAATTAGGAGTCATCAAAAAACATAAACTATTTTAATAATCTCGAAAACTATTGGATTTTTCTCAAAATTACCTATACTAAAATATAGTAGATAAAATTTACTAGAAAATTAGGCTTATTATCTTTTTTTCTATCGTCAATAGTTTCCGAGATATAGAGAGAAAAGGGCGAAGGGGGGGGGAGAAATTTTCCAGAAAGGAAAAAGCCTAGTTAAAAAGTAAAATGAAATTTGGGAATGACTTCCCCAAAACTTTCTCGTATATTATTTTGGAGTGATTTCTCTTTGTGTGTGTGTCTGTGAACACGATTGCTTAGGTTAGGTTGAAGTGGCCGTTCCCATAGAGGGAACACACTTAGGCCCTTTGTGATAACACGGTGGGAGGTTCGGCAGGATGTTTGAATTATTTGCGGCAAGCTAGATTCGAACCCGAGCCGTGTTGAGACTTCGGACTCTGTAATCCTCGGCTTGTTAGCCATGGCCTCCTCATGACACGATTGCTTAAAAACCAAAGCAGCTAGATCGATGAAATTTGGTATATGCTCCTTACACTAAAATTGTAGATTTCTATCAACTTTTGGAGTAAATACGTCACTTGGAAGTAGTACTTTACCTCATAAGTTTTTTTCAGAAATTTTGAAATTTTCAATTTCTTTGTTATATTATGATAAAATACTCAATTTTAAAAAGTTTTTATTCATTGATATTTTTCCGAAAACTGAATAGTTTTTGAAATAATCACAGAAGAAAAAGACATTTTTCGTTAATTTTGGAAAGAATAAAAATAAAATAAAAAAGATTTTAAAAAAAATGCTTTTATTTAAATTGAACTAAAAGAGGAAATAAGAAAGAAATAATTTAATTGTTCTTGTAAAATTTTTTAATATTTATGACTTAAAATAAAAGCGTGGGGCGCTTCGAAGTGATTCCGAGGCTCGCGCCCCACGCTTTTATTTTAAGTCATAAATATTAAAAAATTTTAACAAGAACAATTACATTATTTCTTTCTTATTTCTCTCTTTTTAGTTCAATTTAAATAAAAGCATTTTTTTAAAAATCTTTTTTTATTTTATTTTTATTTTAAGCTTTTTAGTCTTTTAGTCTTATCAAAAATCATCAATATGATAAAGTACCACATTAGTTTGGCCTGTATTGATTTGGTTCAATTGAAAAATTATTCATTATCATAAAAAAATGACTCGTAAATATCAAAATTCAAAACTAGTTAATAGGGCCTTATTTGCGTGAGGCTTCAAATAAAGTACCACATTAGTTTGGTCTATTTTGATCAA
Source organism: Euborellia annulipes (assembly GCA_023213315.1). Classification (NCBI taxonomy): domain Eukaryota; kingdom Metazoa; phylum Arthropoda; class Insecta; order Dermaptera; family Anisolabididae; genus Euborellia; species Euborellia annulipes. The sequence continues at coordinate 10,031 of JAKCPI010026813.1, read as the reverse complement.
AACCACCATATAGTGGCGTCATCAAACATGACTCTTAAGTATTACATTTCACACCTCTAGCCCATCGGGAAGTCTTTTGAAATTACATTAATTTGCGAAGGGTTTCAAATAAAGTACCACATTAGTTTGGTCTATTTTGATCAAAACCACTATATAGTGGCGTCATCAAAAATGACTCTTAAGTATTACATTTCACACCTCTAGCCCATCGGGAAGTCTTTTGAAATTACATTAATTTGCGAAGGGTTTCAAATAAAGTACCACATTAGTTTGGTCTATTTTGATCAAAACCACCATATAGTGGCGTCATCAAAAATGACTCTTAAGTATTACATTTCACACCTCTAGCCCATCGGGAAGTCTTTGAAATTACATTAATTCGCGAAGGGTTTCAAATAAAGTACCACATTAGTTTGGTCTATTTTGATCAAAACCACCATATAGTGGCGTCATCAAAAATGACTCTTAAGTATTACATTTCACACCTCTAGCCCATCGGGAAGTCTTTTGAAATTACATTAATTCGCGAAGGGTTTCAAATAAAGTACCACATTAGTTTGGTCTATTTTGATCAAAACCACCATATAGTGGCGTCATCAAAAATGACTCTTAAGTATTACATTTCACACCTCTAGCCCATCGGGAAGTCTTTTGAAATTACATTAATTCGCGAAGGGTTTCAAATAAAGTACCACATTAGTTTGGTCTATTTTGATCAAAACCACCATATAGTGGCGTCATCAAAAATGACTCTTAACTATTACATTTCACACCTCTAGCCCATCGGGAAGTCTTTTGAAATTACATTAATTCACGAAGGGTTTCAAATAAAGTACCACATTAGTTTGGTCTATTTTGGTAAAACCAAACTCACAATTTGCGTCATCAAAAATGACTCTTAAATATCAAATTTCACACCTCTAGCTCATCGGGAAGTGTCCTTAACAAAGCCATAAAGTTGGTGACCTTGAAAGAGTAAGTTAAATAAAAGCATTTAAAAATCAAAACAAAATCATACAGGTGTCATTAATAAAAAAACATGTAAAATATAAACAAATGAATCAACAAAGGTTTTCGGAAAAATATCAAAGAATTAAAAACTTTTTAAAATTGAGTATTTTATCATAATATAACAAAGAAATTGAAAATTTCGAAATTTCTGAAAAAACTTATGAGGTAAAGTACTACTTCCAAGTGACGTATTTACCCTAAAAGTTGATAGAAATCTACAATTTTAGTGTAAGGAGCATATACTAAATTTCATCGATCTGGCTGCTTGCGTTTTTAAGCAATCGTGTTCACACACACACACACACACACACACACCCCAGACATAATTCCCAAATTTTTTTTTTTTTTACTAAGGGAGGTCGAAGTCGAATGTTTTGACGATTACAATACTTTCTATTTTTATGCTATACGAGAAAGTAAAAAGTTGGAAAATAAAGAAAACTGAGAAACTTACTACATTTAGCAACGTAGCCGAAACAAACCAGACCAGGACAACAATCCGAATTCGTTTGACACTAAAAATAAAAATTAATATTAATATATTAATATAGTTGTCCGTTAACACACCTTCGGCGGGACGAGGGGGGTTTTGCCCCTTCCATCTGGCCCACGTACGCCGGACCTTAACCCTAAATATAAACTTTCAATCCGGAAGCTCAATCATGCTAAAAATCGTCCAATTTGCAGGATTTGAATTCAGGGAACCTCAAAACATCGAATCCAATAATTTCTCTTTCTATATATAAACATATATAGAGGTAAGAGAAAGTAAAAATACGAAATGCTAAGGTATCATTATACCTTTCGAATAGGTTAATGTCACCTTAATATTTCTTCTATATTTTCGTTAATATAATAGTTTGCATCAAATAGGCTTTTTTAGAAATACTGACATGACCAAGGAGTCGTGAGCATTCTTTAGAATCTGCATGTGAATAAACGAGCATGAAGAAAATTAATATTGTAACGAAAATAATTGCGTGCTTCATCATTTTAATTTGAATGTCTTTTAAAAGCCCTCGCCTTCAAATATATTAATACACTTCAAAGTTACCTCTTATCATCATTATTATATATTTAAAAAAAAAATAAATATCTTTAGTAATAAAAGTTTAAGTGAAAATATTCAAATGACCTGATAAGGAAAAATATAATTATAGGTGATATAGAACATTTGCATTTAAGGGGGTTCAAGAGTGACGTCTAAACGAAATTGAAAAAAAAAAACTAGACTATTATAAGGAATTTTTAAATTGCGCCCGCGGGGCTTGGTGTAGAGGTTAGCGTTCTAACCTCGAATACCAAAAGTCTCGGGTTCGGACCCAGGCAGTCCAAATGATTTTATATAAGCCATATGGATACCAAATGGCTTAAATAGAAATGCCTGAACCCACAATATATATACAGGGCCGTGCCTAGGTTATTTAGCGCCCGGGGCAAGTTAGTCCTTCAGCGCCATTTGAATAAAATTGAGGTCAAAAAATAAATATGTATTTGGTTAGGTTTATGAAGGAAATAAAAGAATATAAATATTTTTAATAAATTGTATATTTTTTAAATATAATTTTTATCAATTTTTTATTTTCATTTAAATATAAACCAATAAAATTCCACTATGTGAAAATATTTCTTATAATTCTAAAATTTAAAAATAAAATGTTGTTTTTGGTTTTACAATGTTTATCCATTTGTGTCTAAAAGAAATATAAAAATAAAAAATCGTAAATAAAAAATAACTTAAAATAATATAAAATAATTATATATACCGTATATATATATATTAGGGTGTCCCTTATTTTTCGATTTTTATTTTTTTTTTGGTTATACCCTCTAATTTTTTTACTTATATTATAAAACACTCGTAAATTGAAGGTGCATCTTATAATTTCAAAAGGTTTTCCTGTTGAAAAAACTGACAAGATTTCCTTTAAATTTAAAAGAAAATTTTGTTAAAACGAAGTTGACCGTATTTACCGTAAATTTTAAAGGAATTTTTGTTGAAACGAAATTGACAGGATTTCCTGTAAATTTTAAAGGAAATTTTGTTGAAACCAAATTGACAGGATTTCCTGTAATTTTTAAAGGATATTTTGTCAAAACTAAATTTACTGGATTTCTTGTAATTTTAAAATGATTTTTCATTTAATTTTAAATTGAATTTATTTTAATCTGCTACAGCTACACTCGACGGAACACAGGTTTTTGGCGTGTTGATTAATTTAAGAGATTTTTTAATTATTTATTTTAAATATATTTTTAATTTTTCTCAGGTCAAAGGTATGCATTATTGTTTTACGAATGACATGAGAAAAATCAAACATATATTTAAAAAATAATTAAAAAATTTTTTAATTAATCAACACGCCAAAATCCTGTGTTCCGACGAGCTGTGGCAGATTGAAATAAATTCAAGTTACAATGATTTTTTTGTCAAAAACAATTTGACAGGATTTCTTATAATTTTAAAAGGATTCTTTGTATAAAGGAAATTATGTAAAAAAATCAAATTTACAAAATTATAACAAAAAAAATGTTTTTTTTATTTTACGAGTTAATTACAAAAAAATTACAATTCAGTTGTAATGTACACCAAACTTATATAAATAAATACTTTTGAAATGAATTATCAAGATGTCTTATTTTATAAATAGGCCTATTAATAAGTTTTGAAACATATTAAAATATCAAAAATATGTATTTATTTTTAGATAATATGAAAAAAAAAATAGAAATGTCATTTTCAGAACCATAGGATGAATTGTTCATTTGTAGATGCTGAATCTTCGATTTTGTATTCTAAAAAAAAAAAAAAAGTTTGTTTTTTAATTCTACCAAAATTTGTTTATATTCTAAATTTTTAACTTGTTGAGGTCGGCCTGACCAAGAGAGCCAGAAGCCCTCTTGGGCTAAGGTATTGTATTCGGTTCTTTTGTCACTTGAAAATAAGGAATTTTATCTGAAAGAACCCTTTTCCCACTAATGTCAATGGCCGAAAGCCTAAAACGTATGCAAGAGTTTTTTATTCAAAAAAAATAAATTGTATAAACACTAGATAATATTTTGAAACATTTTACATTTTGTTTTATAACATTATATTTACCTTTTAATGTATGAAACAGACCTTCTAAATCCCACTCGATTAGCTGATATAATTTTAAATAGTATTCATTGAAGTCCTGCAAGTCAAGCACAAAATTTATTATAAATAATAATTATATTAAAAGAAAATCATAATATATTTTGTAGACGTACCTTGGTTTTTTGCCATAATATGTAAGAAAAAAACAGGACACAAAGAAAATTTTGTTAGACGTGCCGTGAATAAAAAAAAAAAGTACAAATATTTTTCAAAATTAAAAAAGTATATATGATAGAAGATATCAACTCGGATTTCAAATATTCAAAGAATGAATCTGGAAAAGAAATGCTGCCTAGTCAACTCAAGCTAGTCATACTGTCTGCTAAGAGAGAATGACGAGCTTTGAGTTAGAGAGGAAGCAATGGGTAGGTAGGTAGGTATGGAGGGAGTTGCCTTTTTCTCAGGTAAAATAAGAATTTAAAGGTTTTTACTGTCAAATTTAAAGGAAACCTTGTCAATTTTACAGGATTTCTTTTTGAATTAGAACTCGATGAAATTTCCTGTAAAAATAAAAGGAAATTTTTTCATTTTTACGGTATGAGTTTGTCATATAGAACTTGAGGCGATTTCTTGTAAAAATAAAAGGAAAATTTGTTAATTTTAAGGGAAGGTTTGTTGAAAATTTTTAAAGGGATTTCACTTTAATTTTACAAGGTCGGTTTTTTTTCAGTGTATATATAAACATATATAGAGGTAAGAGAAAGTAAAAATACGAAATAGTAAGGTATCATTATACCTTTCGTATAGGTTAATGTCACCTTAATATTTCTTCTATATTTTCGTTAATATAATAGTTTGGATCAAATAGGCTTTTTTTAGAAATACTGACCGGATCAAGGAGTCGTGAGCATTCTTGAGAAATTGCAGGTGAATAAACGAGCATGAAGAAAATTAATATTGTAACGAAAATAATTGCGTGCTTCATCATCTTAATTTGAATGTCTTTTCAAAGCCCTCGCCTTCATATATACACTTCAAAGTTACCTCTTATCATCATTATTATATATTTAAAAAATAAAAAAATATATATCTTTAGTAAAAAAAGTTTAAGTGAAAATAATCAAATGACCTGATAAGGAAAAATATAATTATAGGTTATAAAGAACATTTGCATTTAAAGGAGTTCAAGAGTGACGTCTAAACGAAATTGAAAAAAAAAAAACTAGACTATTATAAGGAATTTTTAAATTGCGCCCGCGGGGCTTGGTGTAGAGGTTAGCGTGCTAACCTCGTATACCAAAAGTCTCGGGTCCGGACCCTAGGCAGTTCGATGATTTTATTTAAGCCATTTGGATACCAAATGAACCTGAACCCACAATATATATACAGGACAGTGCCTAGGTTATTTAGCGCCCGGGGCAAGTTAGTCCTTCAGCGCCATTTGAATAAAAGTGACGTCAAAAAATAAATATGTATTTGGTTAGGTTTATGAAGGAAATAAAAGAATATAAATATTTTTAATTTGTATATTTTTTAAATATAATTTTTATCAATTTTTATTTTCATTTAAATATTAACCAATAAAATTCCACTATGTGAAAATCTATATATAATAATTGCGGAGTGTCCGTCTGTCCGTCCGTCCGTCTGTCTGTCCGCCTGTCACGCTCTGTTTGACCAACTTCCCGTTGGAATTTTGAAACGAAATTTTGCAGTCTTATAGAGGAAGTTATGGAGAGTCCCGGAAAAATACTCGTGTTCCGAAATTCCTATAACTTTTTGAGTTATTAATTCCTAAAGTTACGATTTCTCCCATAGGAAATGTACAGAGGAATATTTTTGTATTCTTTTCATTTGTGTATTCCATGAATGTAAACAAATCCTCAAGCAGGCTCTGGATTGGAATACGTAGTAATAATAATTTTCTTTGCCCCCGGGTGTGGCGTAGTAGGTAGCGTGCCTACCTCCTATACCAAACGTCGCGGGTTCGGACCCAGGCAGTCCGACGATTTTATTTAAGCCATTTGGATACCAGATGGCTTAAATAGAAATGCCTGAACCCCAAATTGATATACTAATTACAACGGTTATCGTCAAAGACTTAAATGGCCTAAGTTGCCGAAAAGACTGTGTGAATGTGTGTGTGAGTGTGAGTGTGAATGAGAAAAAAGTGTGAATGTTTAAAAAAAAAAAAAATAATAATAATAATAATTTTCTTTTCATAATTAAGAAAGGCGAGGGTCCGCCACAGGCGGACCCGAGCCAGCTGGAGGGGGGGGTCCAGGGGGACGAAGCCTTCCTGTCTAGACGCCACGCAGTTTTTCATAATTAAGAAAGGCGAGGGTCCGCCGCAGGCGGGCCCGAGCCAGCTGGTGGGGGGTCCAGGGGGCGTAGTCCCCCGGCTAGGACGCGAAGCCCGCCGAAGGCGGGCGGCGCGGCTAGTATTTCTTATAATTCTAAAATCTATATATAATAATTGCGGAGTGTCCGTCTGTCTGTCCGTCCGTCCGTCCGTCTGTCTGTCCGTCTGTGACGCTCTGTTTGACCAACTTCCCGTTCGAATTTTGAAACGAAAATTTGCAGTCTTATAGAGGACGTTATAGAGAGTCCCGGAAAAATACTCGGGTCCCGAAATTCCTATAACTTTTCGAGTTATTAATTCTTAAAGTTACGATTTCTCCCATAGGAAATGTATAGAGAAATATTTAAGTATTCTTTGCAGTTGTGTATTCTATGAAGGTAAACAAATCCTCAAGCAGGCACTGAACTGGAAAACTTAGTTGTTAGTAATAATAATTTTCTTTTTCATAATTAAGAAAAGGCGCGGCGGACCCGAGCCAGTTGGTGGGGGGTCCATCCAACATAAAATGTTGTTTTTGGTTTTACAATGTTTATCCATTTGTGTCTAAAAGAAATATAAAAATAAAAAATCGTAAATAATAAATAACTTAAAATAAAATAAAATAATTATATATTTATATATATAAATATATATGGTAAAGTATACAGTGGTTGGCCCCCTTAAGCATTTTTATCTCTTTTCTACTTAATTTCTTCTAGACCAACAAAGCAATCAGCCTGAAAATTTTTATAGGAATCCCTAAAACTACAGTTATTCTGACGCGATACAGAAAATTGAATATTTTCTAGCCGTTTTTTTTTTTAGAGACATAAAAACCAAAAAGTTTCAAAAACATAGTTATTGGCCCCCCTGATACAGTTATTGGTTTTTCTTTCTACAGTCATTGGCCCCCCTCGCCACAAGCACATTTTGATTAGCATCCTAAAACATTTTAAACATACTTTTAGAAGGGAAATATGATAAAAAAATACCCCTAGATAATAAAAATCTGGTGTGACTGGTCGCACAGCACTCAACTTTATCTTAACTTTCATAACCGAAAGTTGTGTTCTGTGCTTGTCATACTAGATTTTTTTGTGTCGATATATAATTAATTTCCTCCAATATATTAAAATTCAAGATGTCAAATTTATAAACATGGGAAAATATTTATATTTTGTTAGCAGCATCAAATAATTGATTTTTGAATTTTAATCAAAATCGTTTGAGAAAAATAAAACTCCAAACTTCCCAGGGAGCAAGGGCGGATACAAGGGGGGGTAAAGGAGGTAATTTTTTTCGAACAAAAAGTTATTTTCAATGTAAAATTTTAAAAATTATTACTTAAAATTTGTTTTGCATTTATATTCTGGCAAGCAAGTACAGAATGCGCCTTTAAATTTCGAAATTAAGAAAAAATAGTGTGCTGTGCGACCAGTCACACCAGATTACCCCCCCCCCCCCCCCCCGAGAAACACCTCTGGATCCGCCCTTTGCCAGGGAGGTGCCTAACTTGAATATAAAATTTCAACCTCCAAGCTTTTTATTCTTGAGATATTTTGTTGACAGACAGACAAACACACAGACAGACAGACCATGTCGCGAAAACCACTTTTTTGGACTCAGGGGACCTCAAAACGTGAAGATCCATCAAAATCTTGACATTGGATTTTTGGCATGAATCCAATACTTTCTCTCTCTCTATATATATATTACATATATACAATGGTAAGAGAAAGTAAAAAAACGTTTATTGAAAGTAATGTAGCAGATATGACAAAATTAGAGTAGAGTTAATTAATTGAATTATTTCTAGAATTCCCCTGGAACTGATTACACGTTTTTTTCGGGTACGTTTATGTGACCAACAACTAAATCTTATCTATAATTTAAAATGTCTGGCCTCTCCGGCCACTTCCATAAACGCCCACATTTGGTCAATAATGACACGGCTGCTTCATTTTCATTGATATCAAGGATTTTTCCGGGAACCAACTCTGCATGTTCATTTGTGGCAAATTAAAATTACGAATAAACTATTCTCATTCAAATTTTTAAAATATTCGTTACAATACAGTGATTGGCCCCCATAGTTATTGGCCCGGGGGTCAACAACTGTAAGGTGTCATTTTTTCTAACCAAGATTTTAATATGTCATTCCCAAGAGGCATAAGCAACAGTAAAAAACAGTCAACACCAGATGGCTTAAATAGAAATGCCTGAACCCACAATAAATAATATATATTACAACGGTTATCGTCAAAGTCTTAAATGGCCTAAGTTGCCGAAAAGACTGTGTGAATGTGTGTGTGAGTGTGAGGTGCGAATGAGAAAAAAGTGTGAATGTTATTTAAAAAAAAAAAAAAAAAAAAACAGTCAACTTTCACTACAGTGTATTTACAGTGATTGGCCCCCGGGCCAATCACTATATCTCCTTATGATTTAAATCACAGTTATTGGCCCCAGGCATTTAGGCCTTAAAATTTCCAAGACGTTATTGTACCCTACCAAAATCTTTAAAAACTTAATAATTAAGTGTTTTATTAATTTTAAAATTAAAATAATCGGTCATTTGGGCTTATAAAGCTTCCATTATTTGGGCATAGTGTTCTTACCATTTTCTTTATGTTTCTCTTAGAAAGATGACTTCTCAGACAAAGTTTATTTTTTTCAGCTAAAAGAGTTTTATAAAACTCAAAATGATGTTGCTATCAGGACAAGCATAAATTCCATGTTATTTACAAGTTTTTTCAAAACTCATTTATCCATTATATTTCTTATTTTATAAGTTTAAAGCCGTAGGGGCCAATCACTCGTATGGGGGCCAACCACTGTATACTTTACCCTATATATGTTTTACTTGATGCGCCGCCCGCCTCTCGGTGGGCTCTCGCGTCTAGCCAGGGGGCTACGCCTCCCTGGACCCCCGCCGCTGGCTTTCCGGGCCTGCCTGCGGCGGTCTCCGCCTTTTCTTAATTATGAAAGGAAAATTATTATGGGTCGTTTTGATAACCTTACCTACCCTAACATTAAAATAGCCTCCCTATGGGGAAATACATGGTGTTTGTCCTTGAGCTATTTTAATGCTGAAGAGACACACACCATGTATTTTCCCATAGGGAGGCTATTTTTAATGTTGGGGTAAGGTAAGTTATCAAAACGACCCATTACTACGTATTCAATCCAGTGCCTGCTTTGAGGATTTGTTTACATTCAAAGAATACACAACTGCAATGAATACTTAAATGCTTCCCTATACATTTCCTATGGGAGAAATCGTAACTTTAGGAATCAGTAACTCAAAAAGTTATAGGAATTTCAGGACCCGAGTATTTTTCCGGGACTCTCCATAACGTCCTCTATAAGACTGCAAAACTTCGTTTCAAAATTCCAACGGGAAGTTGGTCAAACAGAGCGTGACAGACGGACAGACGGACGGACACTCCGCAATTATTATATATAGATATTTCTTTGAGACACAAATAAACATGAAACCAACAACTAACATTAAAGAAGAGGAATATTTATTCAAAAAATAAAAATACAATTTCACATAAATTTGAATCTCATTTACTTTGCTAAATACGGCAGACGAATATT